>APFE030955286.1:28809-63667 GCA_000404065.3 Pinus taeda
TCTTTGGTCTTGGCCTCCCACCAAACCAATGCTGCTCCATCCATTCTCAAAGAAGCCAACTGAATCTTTGTGGCATCATCATGCATGTTCTGGATCCTCAAGTAAACCTCCAACTGCCTAATCCAGTTGTCAAGCTTTTCTGCATTCACTTCACCATTAAACATAGGCATGTACCGCATGTCTATTATGGTATCAGAGCTCTGTTGTTGTTTCTTTGTATCAAAAGCAGTCAAATAAGCTATAGACAGAGCTTGAAACGAGCCAGGAAGCCTTCGAAATGCTCTTGTTATACAATTGCAAAGTAGATAAATGCTCTTTCAGTCAATCTCTGGTGTAGTTTTCTTTTAATTGTTTTTGTGCAAAGATCTTCTAACTGTCTTGCAAGTGTTTTTGCTTACTAGGTTGCTTGAATTAGAAGGGTTTTTTGTTTGAAAATTGGTTAAAGCTTGTCATTGGATTGAAAGCTTTGAGAACTCTTATTTGGAAGTTTCTTTTGTTTAATTGACCATTTCCATAATGTCAACTTATTCCACAAGTGAAGGTTCTTCTTTCACAAAATTCTTCAATGATGACATGAAGAATGAGTTCCTAAAGGTGAAGGCCATGGTGCGGATTCTCATTGAGGATCAAAGAGAAAGTGTTAAGCTTCATGCACAATTGATGGCAATGAAGGATGAGAAGGAAATAATTCTCCAAAGACTGCATGACATGGAGAAACAACTCCTTCAAGCTCATGAAGCTTTGTCCAAGAAAATGCATGAGGATGAGGTAAATCATTCAAACTTGTTTTCAATTCCCTCAACTGAAAAGTGGGTTGGTTCTTTTGAGAAACATACAAGAGGTATTGGGTCCAAATTAATGTTTAAGATGGGCTATCAAGAAGGCAAAGGTTGGGAAAGCATGCACAAGGCATGATTGATCCTATTTCAGCTGTGAAGCGACCCAAGAATGTTGGTCTTGGATATGAACAGTTTAATGGTGAAGAATTCAAATCCTTCAATGCATGTGATGCAAATTTTAAAAGAACCTTTATCCCAATTTCTCAAATGAATATATGCCAAAAATTTTTTAAGGATGATTGCCATTGTTTTAAGCCATCATTGCAACAATTAGAGGGTAAACATGTTTCTTATGGAGAGCATGCAAATGTAAACAATTTTCAAGACAAGCATAGTGATGAAAGTCTGAAAAGGAAAGTTGTCTCCTCTACTAGTTCATTGTTTCTCAAAGACAAAAAGGATGGACATTCTATGCAGTAAATGAGGAAGTTTTGTTGCACATTTTGTGGTGGATTTAACCATGCTGCTTCAAGATGCTGGTTGAAAAAGAAATCACACATGAAGCAGATGAGGCAAAGAAAACTTTCTCAGAAAGTGCTTGAAAGTTGCAAATTTTGTCAAAAGAAGGGACATCATGTTTCTCATTGTTGGACCTTGCATCCAACAAGTCGTCCAAAGCATATGCATCTTGAGGACAAAAACATTGGCGCAAGTGGATCTATGGATTCCATTATCGATGTGGAAGATTCACATGAAGAACTGTTGCTGCAACAAAAATCACCATTGAAGTGGCTTGGGAAGAAGTGGATGAACTTCTTGATACAGTAAGACATACTCCTTTTGTACATACAAACTTTGGATGTGTGCATGTTTTTTTATGTTGTTGCAAAAATTTCGCCATGAAGGTAAAAGATGAGTATGATACTCACTCTATCGCAGCAAAAGTTATATTCATTTCAGCGTGGAAAGTACATGTGCATGTGATCAAGGATATTGTACTTTTGATTGTACTTAAGAGAAAGTTGAAAGATGAATTGCATGCATGAGAATGATATGCATGAGCGTAGGGATCATGATGATTTCCTGGTATTTGAAACATGTATGTGTGATTAACTTGAAGGGTTGATTACTTTGTTTTTAATCATGCATGTTAGCAAAGTACTTGATGTTTTGAAGAAGAATCAGTTAATTCTTCAAATGTCAAAGTGTGAATTTGGAAAGACATATTTGGTTTATTTGGGACACATAGTAGCAGGAGGTACTTTGAGGATTGATCCTGCTAAGATTGAGGCTATCGTGAAGTGGCCTATTCCCAAATCCATAACAGAGGTAAGAAGTTTTTTGGGTGCAGCTCAATATTGGAGGAAGTTATCTCTAACTTCTCTTCTATAGCAGCTCCTATGCATGCAGTGACAAGGTGAAGCATGCCTTCCAATGGGGGGGCAGACCTTTAATTCTTTGAATTTTAAAAAAAATTAAAAAGGGAATATTCCACAGAATATTCCTTGGAATATTCCACAGAATATTCCATGGGGACGGACCAATCAGAGGCTGCCACATGGCAAGCCTAGAGGCCACCATGTGGCCCCAAGCTAACGTAAGCAAGGATGGATGGGCGTGTTCAAAAGTTTGTTCATGGGGTGATTCAAACCCCCAACCTTTTATATAGCAGCCATATGACTTACCGTTACACCATGGGCGTGGACTTGTCCAAAGGATGGAGCAAAATCATTATGAAGTTGAAATTTCATTTTGGTGGGGGCCCAAGGGGGCCAGCCCCCATACATGTGACCTCTACATGGAATCAGGAGCTCTAAACCCGTAACTACTGGCACAAACCCCAATAAAAACCACTTGCCCGAGATTGTTGGTCACATGCACGAAGTTAGTGGAGAAACTAACAGTTTAGTTGGCGGCATATTTGTCGGAGGGTGCCAAAACTGGCGGGCCCGCCATATTTGGCGGCCCTAACTGGCCTTCTACATTTAGTTAACTAGAGTTTTTCTAGGGGCAAACTGGAGAAACTTTAATGAGCCATAACTTGGGCTAGGAAAGTCCATTTTGGACGAATGTTTTTTTGATTTTGGGTATTTTGGACGTTTTGAAGCCATTGGCATAGGTCGTTTTTCCATCAGAGGTCATTGAATAGGTTTTGGAGCCGTGGAAGTTCTAGGAGCCACTAGGGCCCAGTATTGAGAGAACTGTTTCAGGTTGCAGGTATCCATTGGAGGTGAACCAACAGTCAATCCTGAAGGATTCATGTGTTCTGAATCCAAATTTATAGTCTATTTCACCTATAGAGAATTCTATTCAGATGTAATTTCATTTTGAGCATTTAATCAAAATGAGGGTTGACCCATTTGGGAGCCTCGGACCCAGCAGACGTAGCTCAGGAGGGGTGAACTGCTTCATCAACTCATTTTGCATCTGTGGTTGATTTATTTTGCAGAACAATTTCGTTTTGATGTGTTAAACAGTAAAAGAAAATATTTCTGCTATGCTTGAATGGATCATGAACAACTGAAAACTTCATTTGTTTCTTTACTGCAAGACATGGGAATGTTTTAAACATGTTTAATACTAAATTGAATACCTTGCAAACCTTTTACAAGTAGTTTCTAATTCAGATCAATGTTCTTAGCAACAGGGAAAAGGAATAGCTTAGGATTTGTTTTAGATACACCCTCTGCTCAATCTCTGTTTCTAAATATGTTTTCTTCAGAATTAGCCATGGATGTGAATTCTTAATTGCTCATATTTGAACTAATTCTCTCACTGTGAATACTGTTTAAGAATTCTTAACTGCGCTTAAACAATACTCCCACTTTCTCCCCTTATTAGCATAGTGAAAGATTCTTAATTGCCTTTCACTCACTAATTTCATAACTTCATCACCTAAACTTGAATAATTGTTCCACATATGCCTTTCTGGCTTTGCAGCAATACTCTTCCCTCAAAGAAATATTTCAGCAGTATGCATTCATGAACTCCACTGCCCAATGGTTAAGACTGCTCTATAATCTGTACACCAGCTCTGTTTGAATTTACCAACCAACCAAATTTAAAACAAAATCAGTGCACCATAACTAGCCTAAAAACACATACAATAACGCTAGATTATAAAGAGAGAGCCCTCTCTGGTTGCAGGTAGGCTAGAACCTGTAACTAAAAGACTGGTTAGTGGTTACCTCGACCGTATTCCCTTTGAGAAGCATGGAACAACCTGAGTGCTAACATAATTGGCGAATCCACTGGGGAACTTCAGTTTCAAATTGCCACTTAAAAGGAAACAAGCTTCCTGTTTTTCAAACGAATCTCCTGGGAAGTACCTCTAAAAAGCTGTGACTATAAGCTTCTCATAAAACACTAAGAAAGCAAACTCAGAAGCTGGCTCCATAGAAGAAAACTCGTTACACTAGGCCAAACCCTGACCCAGATCCTCCAACTAGTTTTGAAAACCCCAATTCAATCCCTAAGATCCTGAAGAGGCAAGAGCAACAAGAAGAGGTCTCTGATTCAAGTACTGAAGCAGTTCAGCAGAGCTATATTCCCAGCCCTGCTAAAGTATCAGTTCATCGTCACTTTACTTCTACTTCCCCTAGTTCTTCATCCACTTCCTAAAGTAGTTTCCCCACTCGTCCATACACTACACATCCTACTCTTGTTATCCCTATTCTTCCAACTGTTCCACTTCTTCTTGCTGTCCCATTTATCTCTGTAAATATGGCTAATAGGTATGCCCCTTTACACTTGCCTGGAAATCCAGGGGCTATGCCCCAAGATTATCAAAGAAATATCACTTACTTTGATGGTACCGGTCTTATACAGCCCAACAACACACCAAGAAAATGCAGGACTATTTTGAGAACTATGAAATTGATGACGAAGATGTAAGGATAAAAAATTTTTGTACAAAGTTTAACTGGGGATGTAAGGACCTGGTTTAGGTCATTAGCTCCACATTCTATACTCAATCCTGATGCGTTATACCTAAGCTTCTTAAACATATGGGAAAAGAAGAAAGACCCTTTAAACATCCTAACAGAGTATGATGATTTAAAAAGGGGTCCATGAGAAACAGTTCAAGATTATTGTGTTAGATTCAACAATGTATACAACGCCATTCCTCATAACTTGAGACCCCCACCTGACTTGGCCTTGATCAAATTCTCCGATGGTTTTGATTTAGATATGGCATATCAGTTAAGAGAAAGAGAACCCCCAAGTCTGGCAGACATGCAGAATATAGCTGTCAGTGTGGAGGCAAACCTAATTGCCAAGAGAACCAGAGCTAAAAATGAGAGAAGAACAACATTTAAAGAGGAACCCTCAGCTTTTGAGCAAAAGCTAGATGCAATCATGAAAGGTATGGAGAGGTTAGGAGATAGAGTTGAGACCATTGAGATAAAGTCCTCTTGGGAAGGACAAACAAGCAACACTACTAGGAATCCTAATTTTAGAAAAAATCAAAACCCAAATGCTGGGAGGACTGGTCCTGATCAGATTATCAGACCTCCATTTCAAGAGAACTATGCAGAGGCCTCAAACTCTAATGAACAAATAGAAGATCCCCACATCAATCTAATGGGTTTGGACAATGAACAACAAGCCCAAGAATGCAAACAATTTCAAACAAAATCTGGTGAGTCATTTGATTTCAGAGAAGGGTATGATACAACAGTCTATGAGGTACATAAACAATATAAATTGAGGAGAAGAACCATAGATGTGCCTGAGCTTACCAAATCAACACATACCAAACTGCCCAAGAAACCCAGTGATAAAGCTGTCTTAACAGAGTCCTCCGATAAAAAACTCCAAAAGGAAATCACAGTGGAAGATGTATCTGATATACAGCCTTTAGTAAATCCTTCATCTACACCATCTCTTCCAATAGAACTCTTGAGCAAACCTCTAGAGAATAATCACAATTCAGACATACCTCAAAACAGTGAACCTGGCCATGAGAAGGTCACCCAAAACCCAACAGGAAAAGAAAAATTTTCTGCTGAAATATAAAAGTTCAGATGGAAAAGCCTTTCAATTTAGAAAAAGAAATTGGCAAGTTGAAAATAGCCATTCCTCTTTCTGAACTAGCTAAACATGAGGTCTTTAGACAACAAATCAATAGGTCATTGCAAGTACCAGAGAATAGGGATGTAGTTAATATTCTGGATGATCAGCGAGAACTGCTTTTTGGCTCAGAAGTCAATGGAAAATGAGTGGATGGAGGTATCCCTCCATTTTATGTGAGCCTAAACATTCATGACAAAGTGCTACACAATGACATGTTTGACTCAGGTGCCTCTCATAATCTAATGCCCAAGTCAGTAATGGAAAAACTTGACCTAGACATCACAAGGCCGTATAAAGATTTGTTTTCATTTGATTCTAGCCAGGTAAGATGTCTAGGCCTAATCAAGGACCTATGTGTATCCTTAGTCCAATACCCAGCTAAAACAATTTTGATGGATGTGGTAGTAGCTGACATTCCACCCAAGTATGGTATGCTTTTATCCAGATTATGGGGTGCCAAACTCCAGGGATCTTTGCACCTATACATGTCATATGCCACAATTTCAGTCTTTGGCCAGCCAAAGAGATTATACCGAGAACCATTGATGAAATATGTGGTCAGAAGCCAAGAGAAGCCCCAAAACTTCCCAATCTACTCCATTCATTCAGACCTGGACTCATTTATACTGTACAATGCTGATATGTGTCCCGAAACTGAGGTCAAGCTCCTAAAAACAATAGAAACAAGAAACATAAACGAACAGTCTAGTGCCCAAGACCAAAAGATCATTGATATGATTAAAACAACAAAGCCAACTAATGTATCACATGAATCACAAAAACCAGACCTGCCCACTAAACAAATCTATAAATCCATTGAAAGAAGCATTGCTCAGGAAATCTTGTGGTATTTAGAATTTGATGGGTCAGTTAACAAACTAGGAGTAGGGGCAGGGGTTTGGATACACAATACACAAAATGAACATGCTCTAGGTCATGCATATAGGCTTAACTTCAGATTTACAAACAAAATGGCCGAATATGAAGCCCTTTTGCTAGGTCTCAAATTGATTAGGAGTCTTGGAGTGACCAAAGTTTCCATTTTTGGCGATTCAGATTTAATTGTACAACAAATAAAGGGAAATTTTGTCACAAATGATCTCAGGCTAAGGTCTTATACGATAGCTGCAACTGAGTTGCTTGGCAACTTTTTGGAATTTCAGCTCACCAAAATCCCTAGAAGCCATAATTTACATGCACATAGTTTGGCAACTTTTGCAAGCACCTGCAAACTTCCTTTTGGGCCTAACCATCAGTTCATTGCTGAGATTAAACATAGGCCTGTTTTCCCAGATAATGTAGACAATTCGCAAGTGTTTGAGAATGATACTCAAATAAATAATTTTTTGACCGTGATAGAAGAATTCTCAAGCTTAAACCTAGACACAAGCACTAGGGATGATCAACAGCAAATTGATGAACTTGAGACAAATATATCAGCTAAAATAGCAAATGTGATGTTACATCCAACAAATTTTGACTCTGCCAACTTACAGAAGCTAAAACAAGCAAATTTTGATGAAATCATTGAAGAAGAATCTGAAGTGATTCAATTACAGGATAATTTCCTGCCTTCAGGCCTAACTCCTTTAGAATACATTTTTGACTCAAATGGCAGTCCTAAAAAACCAAAGATGCAACCCATAAATGCAGAAATTGAGGAGTGTAATATTGGAACCACTGAAAATCCCAAAATGATAAAACTTTCCAGAAACTTACCTCCTAACAAGAAATCAAAATACATTGAATTGTTTAGAGAGTTTCAAGATGTGTTTGCCTAGAGTTATGAAGACCTCAAATCCTATGATACTTCAGTCATTCAACACACAATACCCTTGAAAGAAAACCAGAAACCTTTTAAACAAAAGTTGAGGAGATTGAGTCCAGTCCTTCTTCCCCTAATTGAAAAATAGGTAAAACGAATGTACGAAGCTGGAATCATTGCACCTATAAGATTTTATAAATGGATTTCAAACCTTGTACCCACAAGAAAGAAAACTGGAGAGAAAAGGCTTTGTGTTGATCTGAGAAATTTGAACAAAGTCTCTCTCAAAGACCACTACTCCTTACCAAAAATGGACCACATCCTGCAGAGGGTAGTAGGAACTTCAAGGATCTCACTATTGGATGGTTTCTCAGGATTCAATCAGATTCTAGTTCACCCAGATGATCAAGATAAAATAGCTTTTACTACACCTTGGGGAACCTTTAAATATGTCAAAATGCCTTTTGGACTCAAGAATGCTGGAGCTACATTTCAGAGGGCAATGGACATAGCCTTCGCTAAAGAAATTCATGAATTTTTAGCCATATATCTTGATGACCTCACAGCTTTCTCAAAATCAGACCAAGAACATTTAAGACATCTCAGACAGGTGTTCTTAATTTGCAGAAAATATGGCATATATTTGAACCCAAAGAAATCACTATTTGGCCTTGAAGAAGGCAAACTCCTAGGTCATATAATTTCAAAAGATGGTATAAGAATTGACCCTGATAGGATTCAAGCTATCCTTCAAGTCCCTCATCCAAGAAACATCAAAGAATTACAAGCTTTTCTAGGAAAGATTAATTTCCTAAGAAGATTTATTCCTAACTTGGCTAAACTAATAAGATTGTTGAATAACATGCTCAAGAAGGATGCTAAAGTCAAATGGACAGTAGAGGCCAAACAGGCCTTTGAGGAAATCAAGGTAGCTTTAACAAGAACACCTGTTCTTACAAGTCCTAAATTTGATAGAGACTTTATAATTTTTTCCTTTGCATCTAAACATACAATTGTTGTTGTCTTATTACAAAAGGACGACTCGGGATGTGAGAAACCCATTGCATTTTTCAGCAGAGCCCTTAGAGATGCCCCACTCAAATACTAGATCATGGAAAAGCAAGCATATGCCCTTGTCAAGGCCATAAAGGATTTTAGAGTTTATATCTTGTACTCTCACATAATTGCATATGTTCCCAATGCAGTGGTCAAAGACATTTTAACTCAAGAGGGAAATGAAGGTAAGAGGGGCAAATGGATAGCCAACATTTTCGAATATGACATAGAGATTAAGCAAAACTTATAAAAGGACAAGGGATAGCTAAGCTAATGACTGAAACCAATTTCCAAGCCCTTGACATCAATGAACTGGATAATGAACAGGAGATGGCGACTCCACAGATCAATCAAGCCTTCTTACAATCACCTTGGTATGCTGACATATGTTTTGTATTGTTAAACCTACAAGCTCCTCTAGGGTTATCTAGAACCAAAACGAGATTTCTGAAAATGAAAGCTTCAAAGTTTTGTATCATAGATAATGTATTATTTTGGATAAATCATGAAGGTATTTTTCTTAACTGCCTAACTTTAGATGAAATTGATAAAGTCCTTAGAGAATTTCATGCAGGAGATTGTGGAGGGCACTTATACTGGAAATCAACTGCTGATAAAATCCTAAGGGCTGGATTTTATTGGCCCTCCCTGTTTGCTGATTCAAAAAAGTTTGTGATGTCATGTCATAAATGTCAGATCTTTGAAGGAAAAAAAAAGTTGTTGCCTTTACCCCTTAAACCTATTTCAACTGAAAAACCATTTCAATAATGGGGGTTAGACTTCATTGGGGAAATTCACCCTTCATCCTCTGGCCAGCATAGATGGATTTTAATAGCTACAGATTACTTTACCAAATGGATAGAGGCCATACCTTGTAGACAAGCCAATGACTCAATCATCATGCAATTCTTAGAAACCAACATCTTGCCTAGATTTGGCTACCCAGAAAAGATCATAACAGACAATGCAACTGCCTTTAAATCCAAATGAATGATCAGCTTCTGTCACAAATATCATATTACCCTAGGTCATTCCACAGCCTATTATCCTCAAGGCAATGGCCTAGCTGAGTCCTCCAATAAAAGCCTCATCAACATCATCAAAAAGACCTTGGAAGAGAACAAAAAGAATTGGCATAAGAAGATGGTAAATGCACTATGGGAAGATAGATTAACCACTAAAAGATCTATTGGTACAAGTCCATATGAATTGGTATATGGTCTGGAGGTTGTCTTCCCTTCATCTCTTGGGATCCCTGTGATCAAATTACTGCAGGAAATGTAAGCAGAACCTAATGATATTCAGAGGAGGATCAATCAAACAATTCACTTGCAACAAACAAGGGAAGAAGTGTATCATAGAACCCAGGTTCTGCAAGAGAAGCTGAAAAAGATGTTTGACAAAAGAACAAAAGCTGAAGACTTTTTCATAGGAAACAAAGTACTAAAATGGGATTCCAGGAGGGAAGAAAAAGGGAAACATGGCAAATTTGATTTTCTTTGGAAAAGACCATTTGTAATTCAAGCTGTGCAGGGTAATAACACCTTTTTTTAAAGAGTCTAGATGGTTCAAATAATGAGGAAGGCCCAGTGAATGGGAGAATTCTCAACCACTACTATGATTCATGAACACAACACAATTACATATTGTACATAAATACAATTACATATTGTACATAAATATGTGTATTTTCAACATTTTTCTTTCACAACAGATAGATAGAGAACCAAGTACAACAAATTTTGAAGAAAGATCAGTGAACTGTATCAAGTGTGGCATATATGTTGAAAGTTACACAAGCAAATATGAGGAAGGTCTAGAGAACAGAGAACCGATGATAAGCAGTCATACAAACTAGCAAGACATAAAGTGGTAATTCTAGCACAAATCAAGTCATATGACACTGCATACAAGCTCATAAGATTCAGATCAAAGGTGTCCATGATAAGGAGGATTCACTGCATCAAGAATTGAAAAATAAGGCCATCTGAACTGTTGTTCTTGGCTTTCCACCAGGAAAATCCATCCCCAAGTGGAGCCACTGTTAGGTTCCTATACCAATAGGTTTCATTTTTCATGATTGACAGTGGAAGGGCTAAATATGTTCATCATTGCATGTTGCAAAGGTTCCATATTTTGTATACAGACCAGGAAAATTAAAAAATGAAAAGAGGGTATGCCTTAAAAGAATAATCAAAAGGCAAGAAAATCAATTGGTCACAAAAGAATAGTGAAAATAAACCCCAAATTAAGGACCAGGAAAGTGGCCAGTTAAAATGCCACTGCTATCTTATTGGCAGCGTCACAATGTGAAAATACTGCTGCTAATCATACTTGATGGATGGCCCAACAGTTTAATCTGGACCATGCCATGTTTAAATTGCTTGTTACAGAATAGAGAATGAATCCTATCCAAACAGCTCAAGCTTGGCAGATGACTAGCTAAGTAGAGAAATGAAGGAGCCCAACTGCTTAATCTGGGTCCTTGGAAGAAATAAGGGTAGATTTAGATAGGTGGGCAGTCAAAAGAAAAAGAGGACAATCATGGTTTGCTAATTCAAATGCACCCAATTCAAGTGAAGAAAAAATGTTAGGATTGCTAGGCTGGGTAAGTAGTGTAAGGTTGCAGAAGTAAAGGAGCCATTACCATTTGGCTTATCTTGAAGAACTCATCTCATTCAGGATGTTGGCACCATGGCAGAGGTTTGATGACATAACAAATGGAAGCATGACTAATTTCCCCCTTTCTCCCCAAACGACATTTATTAACATCCCCCAAGGACCTTGGGATCTGCCCAAAAGTCCTGTTTCACTCCATTCCATAACAAGTACCAAGTCAAACTATGAGTTTACTCAAGGAAAAGAAACCACATTTCTTGTGTAAAAATCATCATTCTGAATTCCACTCATTTTCTATCTCTAAGTTTTACTTCTTAAAGCTTAGCATCTTCCCTTACATTTTCACCTCACAAAGTCATATTAACAACAAATTTATTATTTAGCTCCTTAAGCATTGTTCCCCTTCCTTAATTCTACAAAAACTATATAAAATCCCAAAAAATCTATTTAAATACCCTCCCTAGCAATATAGCTATAAAGTCATGTTATGGGGAATACTTAGTCCATCCAGGACTAGTATTAACCCTCCACTGCCCTAAAAACTATGGGATTTGATTAAAATCCTTCGTTGAAATAAAACAACCATGTTGCCCTGCGCTAATGTTCCAAGGTTATATTTCTATGCTAAGTTAAACATAAACGGCCGCATTTACACTAAAACTTCATTAAGCCTAAGTCTAAACCCACCCCCCGCTCACATTTTTATTAGACAATGGGCAGGTCCCTTGTCTTAACTTGCCGCTACCACATATTCCCCGCCAGCCGTCCGATGATCGACCCTCCAGATCCAATGGTGGGCGGTCATTTTCACCAGTGATCACGCGGAGGTTTAGCGTCCGGGGGATTGGCGGTTTCCTCGCCGTACCCCCACCAAGTGTCGCCTTCCCAGGTTGTTTGGAGCCCCCCCCCCCCCTTTATACCGCTTATGACCCAAGGGTGGTGCAGGGAATACCGGAAACCACCCTCTGCCCTATGACGTCACACCCACGTCATTTATGACATCACCGCCCACGTTCCCTGCTGCTACTCCACGTTGCTCCCACGTCATCCACCCGTGTCCACGCCCTGCCACCGTGTCACCACCACGTCGCCATCCTCGTCAGCTGCCATGTCATCCTGCCATACCCAGGACCTACCGATGACGTCATGCTAACGTCATTGCCAAAAAGCGCCAAAAGTCACAATTTCGCATAAAACCACGCAAAAGGGCGGTTTATATGTCATTTTCACGACTTATTTTCGGAGCACTGGGCATGATGTTTATGACGATTTGCCGCCAAACTCGGAATTTGACCATTCGAGCTGCCACCACCTGTGAATTCAAGCCAATAGCTCACCATTGCATGAGTTCAACATCCTCAGAGCTGTAAAAACTAGGTACTTGCCCACAGTTAACCTATTTCACCCCTGTTTTCGCCATTTTCTCCATTTTACCTGCAAAAAAATTCTGCAAGCTGCCCACTAGGCCAATTATGTACTTAAATATTGCCTAAATCCCCTGGTAAGGCTCCTGCTCCAACAAAAATCAGTAAACACGTGCCCTCCTGCAAAATTCACCGTTAAAGAGTGAGTTTAAAACCTGAGCCTGCCGGCAGAAGTTCGTACAATGGTGCATTGACCCCTTTTACCAGAAATCCCTCTGCAAAGCTCCAGCTACTTAGCTCAAAACATTCTGTTTCTCTCTGCAGATTGCCCCACAGTTTATCAATCCAGTAAAAAAGTCTGTTGAAACTCTGAAAGTTTGCCTCCACCATAAATACAAACAGGAAAAGTCACTCCCAAGTATAAATTCAGTTTGCAGTCTTCACTAGTTTCACTAATCCTGAGCTCAAGTATTACTCCAAAAAATATTTCAATATGGCCACTCCATTAGCTCTAGATGTTGCTCCTATTAATACACCTAAGAAAGAGCTTGAAGCAATGCCTTTATTTGACAGTGACTTCCTCATTCAGGATTTTGTTGGAGAGAGAAACCACTTGAAGACTTTCTACCAGCTAAGGAATAGACACTTAAGCAACAGTGACATGTATGGTATTTGTGAGTCAAATTTGCCCATTTATTTCTTGCCTTCTGTGAATATTTTTCCTGAAATAATCCACCTCTGTGCTGAGAATTATGACCAGAGCCTCAGAGCTGTCAAGTCTCCATCTGGGAGCATACTTTTTCACATCACTCCTGATTCCATCAATCAGATGCTCAATTTCAAGAAGACCCAACTACTCTTTCCTTTTTCCATAAAATACCTGTTGGATGAAGGCTCCAAGCTCTCCAGCACTGAAATTGCTACAATTGCCAAGACTTTCATGAGAGTAGACCGCCAACCTACTGGGCCACCTCCTTTCCTGTATGTAAATTTCAATGAGGTAGGCAAGTTGCTTGTAGACATGATATCCTTTGTGCTGGATTTCTCAACAAGTGAGCATATTGATGAAACAGTGTTGGTCCTTTTGTCTACATATAGCCTTGGGAAGCCCCCTACTATGAAATACAACTATGCCAAGTTCATTGCCAACAAAATACATGACCAATTGCTAAAGTTGGACAGGGATGCAATATTTAAGTATTCATCATACATCTATCACATGTTCATGTACTATCAGTCAGATTGTTTCCAATGCTCCATCAAGAAGCTAGATTCACAGGGTGAGAGGAGGTCTGTTATCTTTTGGTCTTCAGTTTTTCATCATGTCCAGAACTCTCCATATTCTTACTATAAGTTCATTGACCAATTTGTATATACAGTCACATGCCTTTTGAAAAGAACTCCTCCTCCTAGGTTGTCATGTGACATGCAGAAAATATTGCAGCTATCCAAGAATTATAAAATAGGTGATTGGTATCTATACCAAAATCACACAATCATCAGGATCTATGGTTGTGAGCTCTGTCCTTACAGGCTCCCAAGATATGTGCCTATGAGATTGTTTGCCTTGGAATACTATAGGCAACTCATCAATTCTTATCTTACACATTTTTATAGTGCCAAGAAGAAAGCCAACTTGAAACTCAAAGACCGTCTAGGCCCCTTCATCATGAACAAGAAAGATGGTTGGCAAGAGGCTAACCAAATACTGGGGCGACAACTTAAACGAAAAAGGAGTTTCTGGTGGGTCCCTTATGACCCTAACGGCTTTATCAGTGCTAGAAGAGTCAAATATAGGTTGTTAGCCTATAAGCATTGTCCATATCCACAAATTGAGCATTATGCCAACTAAGATGAATGGGTGCCAGGGACATTAGTTGAGGAATTTACTCAAGAAGCAATAATGGAGCAAACTGTAAAAGATTTACAAAAAACTCTTGACTTGGATTCTTTTCACCAGGTGACATTCAAGCTACCAATCCAAGTCGGAGAAGGCACATCCACTGCTACAGCCGCACAGACCGTCCAGCAGGCATCTACAACAACACCAATTACAACAAAGGGAAAGGAAGTGATGGATGCACAATAGGAAACAGAGGCAGAGCAACCCAACACTTCCAAAGATCAAAGTCAAGGGCAACCCCTTCCACAACAAACTGAAACATCCAAAATTCTGGTCTTGCAAACTCCTCTCAATGAAGAGAGAGGTAGAAAACGGGATAGAGAGGAGCCCACACCTCCAAGTGGGTCAACACAGCAACTTGAGGCCAAGAGGCCAAGAATTGACCCTCAGACTGAAGAAGACATCAGTGAAGAAAGGGTAGAGAGCCAAAACAGAGAAAGAGAACCCAGTCAGCAAACTGCTACCAGCTCATTCAGCAGGAACAAGGTATTCAACAAAGTACAAAAGTGTCCTCTTCCAGGCAGCAGGGCAAGCAGCCAGCTGGTATCAAAGGAAATTTTATGGAAATTAAGACGCAAAATGAACTTTTGAGAGTGCAACTTTATGATCAATTCTTAAAGACAACACCCTCCAAGCAACAAATATTGATGGCAGCATATGATATCAAGGATGACAAGATGATTTTGACTCATTTTAAGCATAAGGTTCCAAAGCCCAAATCATCTACAGACTACACAAAGACAAATCTAGAGGTCCTCTCCAAGGACATACATCCCATAGATCAAATTGAACTACACAAGAAAACAGGGGAAATGGTTTATGCCACACTTGCAGACAGGGCCATGCTGGCCCATCAGTTAAAATAATCACTCAAAAATACAAATACACAATTAGATTTGGAAAGGATGTCTTCCACTACTAAGGACAACCGGATAAAAACTTTGGAAGACATAATTATTGATCTAGGACATGATCCTAAGAATCCAAAGGGTATCAAGGCCCTTATGAAGAAAAAGGAGGATGACATTGCTGCACTCAGAAAGTAGGCAAAGCTGCCTACAACCATTCACCGTCAAACAACAAAACTTGCACAGGAAAAACAGGTTGACGAGACCATGGATCTGCTTCTAAAGATGAATCAAATAATACTTTAGATGGAGGCAGAATTGGAGAAGGCCTTGCAAGACAAGCAAGGGGAGTCAACCTCCCAACCCCCTCAAACATCTACAACTCTTGGCCTTGCTCCTCCTACACAAATAGCAGCAGCCCCTCTTGCCATTCCAGCACCTACAACAGCTACATCAACTACAGATGCGACAGCAGCAACAACAGCAACACTTGAATCCAATAGGAACATGGAGGACCTAATGAAGGCTGTCAAGGAGCTTGAAATTCAAGTGACAAAAATAAATGAGGCCAAAGACAGGTTGGCCAAACTAGAGGCCAGTTATGACAAGTCTAAAATGACAGTGGCCGAGAAGCAAAGGGAAATAAAAGCCCTAGAGACCAGAGTGAAAGTCTTAGAAAAAGAACTGCTTCTAGACAAAACTCTGGCTGAGATTAAAAAGATTTTGTGGGCCAAAATTGGCCAATCAATCAATGACCAATGGCGATCAATATAGGCCATTCATGAGAAAATTGAATTAATAGGCATAGCTCAAATTAAAATTCAGAAGGCCAGAGTAGCAATGGGGATCATGCCTGAGCAGGCTAACAAGATGATCCATTTCCTGGATACTCACACCAAGGAAGAATTGGTAGCACTGGATATTAAGAAAAAACAGTCGAACAGACACTATCCTAACAGCAAAGAAAGTGATGACCTTGAGAAATTTCACACAGACTCTAGAAAGGAAATGTCAAGATATGCAGGTAGAAATAAATGATTTCATGACAAGAATAACAACATTGGAAGATAGAGGATTGCCCATCCTAGTAACTGGTACTGGAAAATTGTTGTCCTTTGAACAATACACCACTAGAATCAACAATTATGTTGAAAATTAGATTACAATCTCTACCAGCTCCACAGAAGAAGCAGGACCCCCCTCCGGGCAATCTCTATATGATAATTGGAGAATTTATTTTTTATTGAGCATGAGATTAATCATCTCTTTGAAGTGCCTCCAAATTTTTATAGATATACTGAAGCAGATGAAACACTCATAAAGATAAGGAGACATCAGCTACGTCCAGCTGATTGGTGGCAAGCAATGCTGGAAGTACTGCCCAGGTAACTTTGGTCTACTCTTCCTTTTGTCAGCTTTAGATCTCAGTCCCAATACAGGTCAGCAAAGAAACAAATACGTTGGTACTACAGAAAGCACAAAGACAGCGTGCTCAACAATTGCAGATTAAAGACGCAGCTACAACCAACTTTGTTAACCCAAAAAGTCAAAATTTGTATGATAGAAAGACAGCTGCCATACCAATATTAACTGCTGCAGTTATTTCTTTCATTTATTTCTGTAAGAGAGTTGGTGATGTAATTTATTGTAAAATGACTCATCATCTAGATATTTTATCTCCTATTTTTGTATATATATCCTCCCATAGAGCGTATTGGGGGTCGGTTGATGTGAATCTCTCTGAAGAGCTGTATTGTATATCTCAGACATTTTTGCTAATATAAATTGCTGGTGAAGTTCCTAGTTCGTACACGATCTGAAGCTGGAAATGAAGGACTGTGTTATGTTGCAGAATTCCTGTGTCATTTAATGGAACAATAAGTTACTTTGAACTGTGTTTATCTTTCTATGTATGCAAAAATTCATATATGTTTCATGTTCTTAGCAACTGGGAAAAGGAATAGCTTAGGATTTGTTTTAGATACACCCTCTGCTCAATCTCTGTTTCTAAATATGTTTTCTTCAGAATTAGCCATGGATGTGAATTCTTAATTGCTCATATTTGAACTAATTCTCTCACTATCAATGCTGTTTAAGAATTCTTAACTGCTCTTAAACAATACTCCCACTTTCTCCCCTTATTAGCATAGTGAAAGATTCTTAATTGCCTTTCACTCACTAATTTCATAACTTCATCACCTAAACTTGAATAATTGTTCCACAGATGTCTTTCTGGCTTTGCAGCAATACTCTTCCCTCAAAGAAATATTTCAGCAGTATGCATTCATGAACTCCACTGCCCAACGGTTAAGACTGCTCTGTAATCTATACACCAGCTCTGTTTGAATTTACCAACCAACCAAATTTAAAACAAAATCAGTGCACCATAACTAGCCTGAAAACACCCACAATAATGCTAAATTATAAAGAGAGAGCCCTCTCTGGTTGCAGGTAGGCTAGAACCTGTAACTAAAAGACTGGTTAGTGGTTACCTCGGCCGTATTCCCTTTGATAAGCAGGGAACAACCTGAGTGCTAACATGCGCCTGCGTCAATACTTTGTTTTTCAAAAAAATTCCTTGTTTGCTCAATTTCACCTTGATTAGTCTACTTCAAGTTGACCTTCCCTGATTCTTGAATGTCTTGTGGTATCTCTAAATCCTCCATTTGGTTTGCATTTGTCTTATTTCCTTTGGTTAGAATTGGTTTCAATTTTTCTTTGTCCTTATCATTAGATCACTTGCAAACTTGTTTTGTTTGATCATTGATCGCTTGGATGAATTGTTTCTCTAGTCCTCATTCTGAAAAGTGCATTTGAATCAATGATTAGACTTTACATATTAGTTTTCCTCATTTTCGAAAATTAAGTGTGGTGAAAAGAAGAAATCTTGCATTTCCATTTAGTTGTTTCTACATTTACATTGATTTAGGAATAGTTGCATGAAAAGGTAATTTCATTGTGCATCTTGTTTGCTGCATTTTCTATGTTGCATATTGTTTGTCTCTTCCCTTCCTTAGTTATATTTTCATTGAAGAGAAAGTTTCCATTACCTCATTTTAGATTTTTAATTTAGGGAATTCAGGTGAATTCGTGGTGGGCCATAAAACTAAAACTTAATTCAAAATCAACTTAAAATTTACTAAATCAACCTAAGGAGCATTTGTAACATTAACACGAACACATAGAGGTTTAGGCTAAAGACATGTTCTGATGTCGTTAAACGTAGGAGTTGTTGCATCTTGGGGGTGAAATATCGTGCCACATATGTGAGTGTATAGGATTGTACTCCACATACCTTCAGGTATATTGATAGTGCTCCATGTACGTAAAGTATTTGGGAATGCTCTCATCAAATGGTTATGCATTAGACAATACTACTATAGACTGCACTCCCATGTACTATCGCATATATTTTGGGAGCCCCCAATAGGTTGTTATCCATCCATAGGTAATCGAGTCTACTACCTTTTATATCATGATACACCAAATATAGCATTTGGGGAGATTGGTTGTCATACGTTAAGTCTTCAGTTCTATAAGGTTTATATTGTAGTTCACGGTTGCATGGTAATCCTTTATGCTGAGATTACCCTCTTTTTTTTTTGTCAATTAAATTTACCATACAATTTGGGACAATAAGATCCTCCACTTTGTCATTCATGTAGAATGAAAAATAAGCCTCCTCTTTCACAGAGGCTACTCTTGGCTATTGTCAAAAGCATAAAATAATGCTAGTTATCGAATCGGGAAACTTGGGAACTACTTTTGGTCCTCCTAATGAATCTGATCAACCAGAATCATCTTTTCCCTTGAGTAGCGGACTTGAGGTTACATCTACTCTTTTCAGTGAAACTAAAAAAACCAATATTGAATTACCTTAAACTTTGTTTCCTGAGGTTATACAATCTGACCTTCCTGAGTCATAAACTTTATTCCCTAAGGTCATCGAACCTGAGGAGCCTAAGTCATGTTTACCTATTACTTCAGGTATTTCATCTTCTCTTCCTTTGTCTCAGATAGATCCACCTAATATATATCTCAGCCCCAACTATGAACAGCTTCCACTTGGACTTGTGAGTATCAAGGAGATTCCACAAGAAGAGCCTCATCCTTCTACTCATTTGGAGGTACTTTTCCTTTATCCAGCCAATCCCATTCTTCCTCCTCCACCTCCTGTATGTACTCCTTTTCCTGGTTCCTTTGGCTCGTCAACGAATTTCATGTGGAAACTTACATTGGGATTATTGACCATGACTAGAACTGATATGGATTCCCAACCTACATCAACCACTATGGTTGAGACACCAAATGTTGCTTCCACGTCTATGTTTTTGACATCACCAGAGGCACATCTATATGGTGGCATGTTCGCCACACTAGGTTATCAGTTATTATCTAGTACCTTATCTGGTGCATCTTCCAGTTTATGGACATCCCCCATGTCTTCCACTTTAGGAATTCCATCTAACGCTACTTAGCTTGCTCCTTGTCCTCCTCCTACACTGATAGTTGAACAACAGGCTAACGCTTATGTTAGTGGACAAGGTCCTCCTCAACAGCCTAACTATCCTTATGTTGGTTACCATCCTAAAGGGGGGCAATTTCCTCCATCATCCCCTCCTCCTTTGGTGGGGGGCAAATTATTGTTGGTATACCTCAAATTAGTTACCAACCTTATTATAGTACTCCTTATCCTAGGATGGATCCTAGTGTCTGGCAGCCTACTTTGCACATTAAACCTGGTTTGATGTTGGGTTAATTATTTTTTTCCCAACCTATTCCATCTTCATCTCGATTTCTTATTCCTCAATCTGTACCTCAACAAGCTCAAACTCATGTGACTCAAGTTGTATAGGATATGATCACATCTCAACCCGTTCCTTTAGTATCTGGTACATTTCAGGTCCCACTTACTCATCTTTTACAATTTCCTTTACAATATCAATCACTTTCATAAGGTATTCCTCAAATTAGACTAGGAAACACTATGCATGGCATGGAACAACCTCAATCGGACCCTCTTTATCACGGGACAATGCAAACTCCCATCAGGAAATAATGTAGACCTTATTAGGCTATTCCTCAAGTTCCTTTTCAAGGCCAACCAATTCATGGTTACCCTGGGGCTAGTCAACAAGGTCATTTGTATTCTGGTTATCATAATCCTCCTTATTATGGTAAGCAGGTTCCTTATTACCAGAACCCCCCTAGTCCAATAATTCAAGTGCCTGTTGCCTAGGCTATTCCTTCATATTCAGGTCATCCTCAGTTCGACTTTAATCGGAAGTTTTCTTTTGTGGCGAATCTCGAGTTTCCAGATTTGACTCGGCTCACCAATGACCCAATTGCTTATTCGCCTTGGTGGCTGATTATTCCTACCAAATTGTCTTCCGATATCCCTAAACTTAATGGGAATCTAGGAGAAGACCTATTGATGCATGTCATGATGTATCATCTATGGTGTTCATCAAACTCCCTTAATGATGATTCTATTCAACTTCATCTTTTCCAGAGAACGCTTACGGGTACCATTTCTAAATGGTATATTGAGTTACCTAGAGCTTCATTACATGATTCTATCTCCTTATCCACAACCTTCCTCATATGCTTTTGATTTTCGATTAGATAGGAAATGGGAACAGAACTATTAACCAACTTCAGACAATGTGATTCCACTCACATTTCAGGTCACATTCATGATTGGAGGTGTCGTCACCAGTTGGTCAAAAATTATGTTCCCGATCAATTTCTCATGGAATGGTTTACCAAATCTTCATTGACACCCATAACAGAGTATGTGGCCAAATGTAGAGTCATGACTGAAGAGTAAGTAATTACTGGTTGCAATATTTGTATTTGGTTTATACCCAATCCGACACATTCTATGAGAAGATACCAAACACTTTGAGACCGTTGAATATTATTCCTCCTTCGCCTGGTAAAGAATACCATGATGCTGATGGAATTATTGGTTCCACCATCTTGTAGATGGCAAGTAAACCATCAAGTATTACTCCTCCTCCATTTGCTAGAACCCTCAATCCTGCAACTTCTGCTTACAAGATAATTTTTTTTCATATGGAAAAGGAAAATCTCAACATCAACCTGGAAGAAAGAAAAAAGGAAAAGGTAAGAAAAATAAATATCCCTCTTCATAGGATAAACAAACAAATAAGTATTCTGATGAGAAATGAAAGCCTCTATATCCTTTCTTGATTTGCAGCAAGGAACACATTACATGTGATTGTCCTCACCGCACTGAAGTGAATCAATTTCTTAAGTCCTCCACTTCTCCAGTAATTTTGAGCGACCAGTTTCCTAATCAAGAGACTCATATGGTTTCTTAGGACCAGTCTTCCTCTAACACAGTTTTGATGCTTTCCTCTGCAAAGCCAAGATATGATGTTTTGGTAGCTACTCAGAACAAGGATTATGGTAATATGAATCCACCAAATGGATAGGCTACTAATAAACCTACCAATTCAACACCATCCTCATCAGATACCACTCCTTTGTTGATTCCTACCGAATTGGCTATTAAACCCTCAAAGTGCATTATTCATAAGTCAACTTTCAACCCTCATGCAAGACTTGGCTTAGTATCCATTAGCTATGTCAACACTTGAGATGTTTCAAAACTTTCCTAACCAAAAGAAGTCTTTACTTTTAGCTATTATATGTGTACATCCATTCGATTCCAACCTTTTTGTTTTCTCTCATGAAAATTATACCCCTTGGCTTCCAGCTCAATTAGCTTTTATAATCCAAGTTGTCATCTATGGTAAGAACATTCATCATTCTATCTAGGATGAGGGAGCCTCGACTTGCATTATGTCTATTGGCTTGTAAGGGCCTGACCCAGGTTCAGAGGTGATTTAGTCAAACAAATTCTGGTACTACTGGCCCTGTCGACAACAGTCCGCGGACTGAGGTCTCACCCGAGGTAGTATGGGAGGGTAGAACCAGGTTTCCACACCCTGACGATGTCTGATGAGTTCTAGCAGTCCGCGGCTTGACCCTATGCACATCTATTAGATCCTCGCAACCTGTGATGTTGCCTTCGCACAACACTACTGGGGGCGCGATCTATATTATTACCCAAGTTCCTTACTATTAACTTATTTATTATCTGATTACTTAACTTATCTGTGTAAGTCTAGTGATAATTAATAGGATATCCAACATTCATATAAGTGCACACGATAAATAAAATAGTATAAATGCATAGCAAATCATACAAAACCAGATACACAGTATTTAGAATCAAAATTCTCTTTATTACTCTTCTTCTTGGGTTACAGACTCAACTTCGCCCTGCGCACTCAGCTACAGGGGTCCACGCACTCATTTGCAGACTCTGTTAGGCCTTTGCACACTCAGCTGCAAAGCCTCTTCCTACTATTACGACCTAATACACTTAGACTCTTACTCTATGCTCGAACCATTCATATTCATCTCTTCTCTCTTCTTCACTAATTAGCTATCTTTACAACTTAGAGCCTTGCTCTATTTATACAATCCCATGATCCACGAACCATGGGTAGGCTGACATGACATTACATTACATTACAACACTCAGGGCAAACAACCCTATGACTCAACCTATACTTTGCGCTCCATGCCCGCAATTCGCGGAGTCTTACAATACATTTGACCAAAACTTGGGCTTTGATCCCCAAAACATGTTGTGGGGGGATCTAATGCCCAACAGGCCCACAACACAAACATCATGACTTGCCCTTGAGTCACTCTGTTAGCATGGTGATCTTGGTGCGAAGTCCCTCCAACTTGTCCTAAACGGCCTGAATGTTGGCAGTGCACTGAGCTACTACCTGTTGTACCTGTTGCATTCTTGATTTTGAATCAGTTGTGTTTGAATTGTGTCCTTATCTTGGTACCAGCATCTGCTACGTGTGTTTATAGTCCCCTGCCCTTTTCCAGCTCCTTGGGTCACAAAGACTATGCTTTGGCTAGTTAGTCAGATAGCCAGCCCACTCGTGTAGGGCTTCAAGCGACTATCGTTTACTTTTCCTGGGAAGGGTTCTCCATTTAGTTTGACTAGCTACACTACGCCTCCATCTATGATCTCCTTAACCACGTATGGTCCCAGCCAGTCCATTCTAAATTTTTCTGGAAATTTTTCAAACTTACTCTCATACAGCAGCACTAAGTCATTTACCTTGAAGGTGCGCAACTTGATATGTTGGTCGTGTTAGGCCTTTTCACGTTGTTTTTTTTATCTGTTGATGAAATCCAACCAAAAACAATTCTTCCTTGTGTTCTTCTAATTGTGTGAGCCTTTCTTCTAGGGCTTTGTGGTCTGTCATGCTTGTGAGCACTGCTATTCGTAGACTAGGTACAATGTATTCCATCGGCATGACAGCTTTCGTGCCATAGACTAACTGGAAAGGTGTCTGTCCCGTCAATTACTTGCACATTGTCATGTAAGGCCATAATATGGCAGGTACGTGTAGGTCCTAGTCATTTCACTACATGTTACATACTTTGGTCAGCACAGTCTCCAGTATTTTGTTGAATGCCTCTATTGTCCCATTAGCTTGTGGGTGGTATGGTGTACTCTTCTGATGATACACCTGGAACTCTTCTGTGAGCGCATTGATGGTTTCATTCAGGAAATGTGTTCTACGATCACTCATTAAAATTTTCGAACAGCCAAATCGTGTCAACACATTTTCGAACAAAAACTTTGTAGCTATAGTGGTGGTGCAGTCCTTGACCGGCTACGCTTCCACCCATTGTGTCAGGTACTTCATTGCGGTGATGATGTAGCGTGCACCCATCTTTCCCTGAGGTTTGATTGGTCCCACAAGGTTGATTTCCCATTTTTCAAATGGATGCAGTGTCATTTGTGTATTTAGTGACATCTCGTCCCTTCATGATGGTTTTCCAGTCCTTTGACATATATTGCAGGCATTACAGTGCACTTTGTGAATCCTTGTGTAGGGTTGGTCACCATAACCATGTGCGAAGAATCTTTTGTGTGGTTGCATGTCCTGCATAGTGTCCTCCTGTAGCGCCCCCATGTGCTTCCACAAGGATCTGACCTCATTCAAATTCAGGTACATATCTTCGCAATATCTCATCATTGCCTATTTTGTAGAGGTGCCCCGCGATGATAGAAAGGTCCGTTGCGCACACCACCAATTCCTTTTTCTATTGGACTGAGTATTCCTTCGGCGCAGTCCCTGTTGTTAGAAAATGGACTATATCTTCGAACTGTCCATCCGCAACGCACACTGCAAATAGTTGTGCATCAGGTAGTCCCTCCTCCAAATTCGTTGGTTCCTCGCCCATCTCAATTAGTGACAAGTGATCTAGTCCTGCGATTAGGTGTCTCGGCTTGACTATGACCTTAAAATCATATTATTGAAACAGTAAGAGCCATCTGCATATGCACCCCCCCAACAGGCTTATTCACCATGTATTTCAACGCAGAATGGTCGGTGTACATCTTGAAATGTCCTCTAAGTAAATAGTGTCGGTATTTTTGGAGCGATAACACCATTGCCAACCCCTCATGCTCGGTGGTAGAATAGTTCTTTTCTACTTTGGAAAATCCCCAACTTCCAAATGCAATTGGGTGATCCACACCCTCCGCGCCCTCCTGTGTGAGTACGGCTCCCAATGTAATACACAACACATCAACATGTACATGAAATTCCACATCCCATTTTGGGAAGACCAGGATTGGAGTGGAGGCCAGTTTCCCCTTTAGGACATCCAAAATCTTCATGCAATCATCATTCTAGCAATATGTAGCATCCTTTTTCAATAGCTTTTCCATCAGAACTATTATTTTTCCATAACTTTTTATGAACTTCCTATAGTATCCAGTGTGACCCAAAGTAGCACGCAGTTGTTTAACACTTCACAGTGCTTCCAAATTTAGAATAATGGCAATCTTCGTAGAGTCCACCATCAGGCCTTTTTTGTAGCCCACATGTCTCAGCAATTTCCAAAGGGAACGAGGAATGCACACTTCTTAAGGTTCAGCGAAATCTGGTGTCAGCGGCAAGTATCCAGCATCAAGCATAGGCTCCCTACATGGTGCTTAACTAATCCAAAGATAGTCCAATCATCCAGATAGACCTCCCTTGTGGATGTATTCTTTGAACGTGGCCACAATGATAGGCGAAAATATAGTTGGCACGTTCTTCAGTCCAAACGGCATAATGGTGTATTGAAAGCAACCCCATTCTGTTGTGAAGGTCATTTTTCTACTATCTTCTGGCGTGATCTTGATCTGATGGTACCCTGAGAACCCATCCATGAATGAGTATGCTTCCTGACTACCAACATTCTCTAGTACTTCATCTATGAATGGTGTCGGGAATGGATCATGTACACAGGAATCGTTCAACTTCCTGAGGTCCACGCATATTTTTATTTCATCCTTCTATTTTTCTCCTGTACTACCATAGGACTCATCTAGTTAGATTCTTCCACTAGTTCAATAATTCTAGCTGCAAGCATTTTTTCTAATTTGTCGCAGACATTTTCTTTATACTTCGGATTCAAGTGGTAAGGTCGTTGCTTAACTGGCTTCGTGTTAGGTTTCAAGGTGATCTTCATCATCCCTCAGTCTCCAATGATCCCTTTTAAGTCCATAATTTTGGTCGGGAACAAGTCTTGTTATTCGCAGAGTAACTTAGTGACCTTATCCACCGTGGCATCATCCCAATAATCCCCAAGTGTTGCGTACTTCAGCTCCACCTCCGTTCCAATGTTGACCTGCTTTGTCTTTAGTGGCGTGGTGATGTCGGGGTCTTCAAGTGATGGTCCTTGAATCTCATGACAACCTTCCATTTCTAAAATGTTAATATTTCGTGGGTCCTCATCATCCTCCTCAACATTTACGTTGCAAAACTCTAGCGTGCAGCTCAACTATGTCGCCCATTCTGGCTGAAGTACTTTCATTAGCTCCTGGGGTATTTTGAAGATAGCTTCTTTTACTGCCTGTAGCGCATCGTCAATAGTATCTAACCAAAAATATTCAAACATGAATTTTAATAGAAATCCCTTGCGCAAGACATCCCATTCACTCATACCATGGTGGAGCCTTGTCTCAGTATACCAATTCATGGGTATGACATCCAGGGTATGATAGAATAAATGTACCCATTCAGGTTGTGGCTCTTCCCCGTAGATTAGGTGTTTTCTAGTATCCATATTTTTGGTTTCCCAAATCATAGGCACATCATTCTTCTGCATCCGTGCCAGTCCTCAAAAATTCCCTGATGCGCACCCCACCATCTTGCAGGGATTATGCCCAGTGCCCATTTCATAGCATTAAACCGCTATTGTTTTAGTACAATTCTTTCAAATTTGTTCTGGAGTTCGTCCACCACTGTCAACCCATCATATGTAGGCAGATCCCTTGCCTCGATTTTCATGCAGTGCAGTGATCTAACCATCATGTTGCAATTAAGCGTTGTTACTTCATGCAGCCAATTCTACCATCGCTCCATCTCTTCATCTGAATCCAAAATGCATGAGATTTTGCGCTCCCACGAAGTCCTTCCATATGTTTTTGGATTCACCCAATCCTCTTCTCGTGTGGTTATCTTGTAAATACAATCGATATCATCATCACTATCATCATCACGCACTGGTTTAGTGTATCGCACTCCTTCGGCTGGATCTAGCGGTACTACTATGCGTATTGAATTTTTTTCAAAGATCATTTTGTGCTTCTTTAGATGTATGAATTGGTTCATATCAGTGGCCCAGTTTATCCATAGTAGTGCAGGATAGGGATTACTGTCATCGACAATCTCTAACACTTCAAAATCCACCTGTGGGCTCGCACCTTCAATATCTACTATTACCCCTTGCAATCTTCCCATCAGTAAGATCTTTTGTTGGTTCACCATTCATAATTGAATAGGAGACCACTGTAGCGTGGGTCTACCCATGCATTCCCATTTTTTTTTTTGGTAGTACATTCACATCTGATATGAGATCCTGGATTAACTGATCCATTGCATACTCACTAATTTGTGCAGTCAACCTCATTTCCCTTCCTGTGCGCAATGCATGCTTTCTGAGTTTCCGGACCACATGCGGTTCTCCTGACCCTGTGCACCTACTGATAAGTTCCTCTATCCCTTTTACTACCTTGTTGTCACATAGCAGTTTCATGCATGTCTCTAGAAAGGTAGTGAGCATTGAAGGATCCATCCCTGGTTCTAGTTGATCCTTACTACCTAAAGTGGAGGCCTCCGTGAAGCTCTTCTTAGCATCCATGAATGTCTCCTTCGCGTGTTATAAATCAAATTTAGGTTCCCTTGTAGGAGCCTTGTGAACCCACACACTTTCTTCTAACTTCTTACCTTTATCATCATCAATGGTCATACCGCTCTTGAGCATCATGTTTACATTCGGGGCTTCTTCGCGCGGCTTAGACCTCATCATTTGCAAATTCTAAGTTGGAGGGGGCTGAAGTACCCCTTTTTCGCATAGTCTCTCTATCAATGTAGGGAAGTCTTCTACCTCATGATCAAATTGAGTACAATACAAGCAGGATGTCCTTGTCATGTTTGTACAATCCTAGGCATAGTGCCCTGACCCTCTGTAATTGTAACAAATTAGCTGTTCGCGACCCCTTCCTGGTCCGTTCCACCTCGACCTCGACCGCGCCCCTGAAATCCAACGCACGCCATTCCTACATTTGGGTCAAGGGATTTTGTTTCAGTCTGCACCCTATAGGTAGGAGTTTGATCCATCATTAGTTTGTAGCTTCTACAAGTTCGTTCATCATGGCCTGCCGACCTGCAGAAATTACAAAACAATTGTTGGGATGTTTGCATATACTTTTGCAATAGATGACAATTATCCATAGTGTGTTTTCCTCCTATCTGAAAAATTGTGCACCATAATGAAGGTGCCACACTTGGTCCTACCTGTGCCTTAGGTCTTAACAGTTTCAACCCTCCTCCTCCCAAGTAATTCATGAACATTGGACAATGGTCCTTTTCATGCCCCTAGCCTTTGCATTTTATACACCATACCTTCTTTCATGCCTCTGGCTGAGGTGTCCTATCCTATTTCAAAATCTACATCTTTATACATAGATTTTGTAGTTGCACATGGATTTGTTGGACTCCCAAACCAGGGTCTTGTATAGGGGTCTCATGCAATCTCATTGCCATCTCCAAAGCTTTGGCCTAGGTGGAAAGCTTTTGCTGTGATAGCATCATCCTTAAGTGCGGTGTTAGTGATGCTACAAACTATGCATGGTGTTTTCCATCTGTCAATGTCATGTTGGCATCATGAATCATACCCTTCAGTCTTTGGTCCAAATCCTAGGGGGTCTCACCCAGGAGCATCGCGATCTCTTTAAACCCGATGATTGACTGTGTTTCCAACTTTGGCCTGCTAAATTCCCTGTTCGGTGCAGTCTAGACTTCTGCGATTCCTCTATTCAGATGGTCATTAGAATGCTTAACGTACAATGTTAGTGCATGTTGGCTTTTCGGGGCCTAACCCAGGTTCAAAAGTGATTTAACCAAACAAATCCTGAAATCACCAACCCTTTCAGCAATAGTCTGCAATGCGCAGACTGAGATCTCACCTGAGGTAGTATGGGAGGGTGTTGGAACTAGGTTTCCACACCCTAGGGATGTCTTGATTAAGTTTGGTAAGTTCACGAACCTATCCTGTGCGTTTGCATTGCTCCACGCAACGTTCTGACCTTTGTGTACTTGTGCAACTGCTTCTGTGTAGCTCTGTATAAAGTGCGAAGAGGCACTATCTAAATCCTGTATCCTTACTATGCTTTTATTATAGATCTTAACTTAATTATGTGGGCCCAATATTCTTCATTAATCATTCAACATTCATAACAAGTACGCACAATCATAAACTGTAAAGAGATGCATAAAAATATCAGAAGCATAGACACAAAACTAATTTTTCGGACAAAACCAACCTCCCTAGAAGCTTAAGGCTTTCTAGTGACAAACAAGACAATTAAGAACAATCCTTCTCTAAATATGCATTTACCATATAAGAAATCAAGTGTTTAGATCCTACCTATAGTCCAACGTTGCTGTAGTAGTCCAGCCTCGTCGATCCGGATGAGCTTCTCCTTCTCTTCGAAACCTGCATTCACTAACAATCAAACGATTAAATAGCACCTAAATATCTCATAAAATAAAACATATTTAACATACAGACCAAGGAGTATATGAAACAACTCATTAATAACAAATCGTTGAGAAGAATGGACTTATTTGTATTAATAGGAAACAAAAGAAACCATTACAACCTGAGCCTTGGTGTTGTACAGGTCCCTCCCAGGGTCCAGCAAGAGTTTTCCTTTACTTTGATAAGCTCACCCACTTCCAAATGAAACAAGAAAGGATAGAAATCTCTCCTCACAAGCTTCTACAAGGAAGTCCTGATTCCAGCAGCATCTACCCTTTGGAATATTCAGCTTTCAACCTCCCCTCCTCTGGCCCAATGCCTGTATTTATAATGCTCTAGAGGAAGTTAATCAGGTCCACCATCAATGGGATAAGCCCCTCTTAGGATAGGGTAGCTCCTCTCTTGATGGGATAAGTTCCTCTTTCATAGGGATACATGAACCATCTGGAGGCGCTCAATACACGTCAAACAAGCTTCTAGAATGCTCTAGAAATGACCACAAGTAACTTTTTTAAGATGAAAATCGCGCCTTTTGACCTTTACAGGAGTACGCACCCACCTCTTTACATACAGAGTGTACAAGTACGCAGGTATTATGAACTTGGGATGCATACACGCAGGTAAGTTTGAGAGAAACTGCGTACCCAGAGATAAATATATATTTAAAGAGTTTCTCTCTTTCTTGAAGTTTGACATGGAGAGCAGAGGTATGAGACTTGCCAAGGAGGATAGTATGACTGTTGATGGAGCCATACTAACTGCAAATAGTTATGGTGACAAATTTTAGTGTAACAGATTGCCCCCTAAAGTGCGAAGTCTGTAATAGATTAGGGTTTTACATCATCTAGGAAGGGTGAAGTACTTTATCATTTCAAGGATTATCTTGTGGAGAGCCCAATCAGAACCTGCAATTTTAAACACAAAATACATGTATAAGATTATATCATCGCTGAGGTAGGCATTCCCATACTTAGATCAAAAAACTTTAACTAACAGACTAACTATTACTCTGATACAGGAATGATTTCGTAGTACATCATAATCATAGACTCATGTAGACACAGTATGGACGCAGCCATCTGTTTATAATTGGTCTACTATATAATGAGTACAAAACTCCTCGCAGCCTGGATGGTGGAAACTAGATCCAGGGTCTTCATTTCTACTTCCCGAAATGGTACGATTCTAGCCATGCGAATAAATGAGTCGATGTCGAACATGGTAGAAACCACTTGATTACCAGTCGATGATGTAAACTTTTAACAAGCGTGAGAGAGACCACCAGTGATGTCAATGGTTCTCAAGTACCCAGTACAATCCATGAGATGTGAATGAATGATTCGATGTCGAACATTTCATGGAATCCTTCGATCGCAAGTCAGTGATGAAAATTGACGTTGAAGGCGAGAAACCTGCCATTGATGCATGCAGACTTCAAGGTACTGACGATTTCTAAGTCAACTCTCTAGATAATATGCTGATGTCGATAGAAAGCGACCCGTCGCAGGCAAGCCCACAACACGAAACCATAGTTCAAGTTGAAGAAATGCTGCTGTAAGGACTGACTCAAGGATGATAAAAATGGATGATAGGTATTTTGCAGTTGAATGTTTTGATTTACCGACCTCTTGAACACATAACGACACAACAGATGGATTGGTGACGAATGACTCAAAGTTAATACCTGGAACCCGGCTGAAGAATTTCAATGTGGCTTGAACAACTGTGAGGCAAAGGAGTTCCCAACCCAGGTGAATAAAAAGTGTCGTGTTCAAGAGTGGTAGTAAGGTTTTTTTGAGACAAAAGGATATCAAATAGGTTCATTCTTCTCTCTTTTCCCCCACCATTTCTAGCAAGTACCTATTTATTTTTTACAAGCTTGAGGAGGATAACATATGCTTGATTATAAGCTCATCCTTCGAATGAGTCCAACTTAGTTTTTGATTCGAACCCTAAGGAGTGGTCCGTTCTTGTTTGTAATAGAACAGGTCCTTAACTGTGAAATTTTAACGAGTCTAGTATAGGAGAAACTCGGCGTTTTTCATTTTTAGAGAGTTTGAAAAACTTAAGGAGACTCCAGATTGGACTTTTTCGTAAATTTGTGTCTCCTAAGCCTGAAAAAGTATAAAATAATACCTAGGAGAACTGCTTGATCTTGCGACCAAGGAGTACTTTCATGATTAGTGTCTTTGACCTGAAAATTAAAAAGTGATCAAGGACACGTTGTTTTATTTCCAGTATCGAATTTGAAACGACAAAAACCCGACAACCTTTTCATGTTTTTACGGTCAGAAAAGGGCTATAAGGGGACCGTCTTTTAATTCCATTTTAACGAGTGTAAAAGAGATGCTCGACAATCTTTTCATATTTTAGGAGTCAGAAAAGGGCTTAAAAGAAGACTCTGATGTTTTGGTTTGTGAAAAATAAAAATTTCCCTGAAAATCCTTTTGTCCTGCACAAAAACAACACATTACTCATACCTATTTAAGATAGGAAAAAATACATTGAAAAATGTCCTTCCATGGTGGAAAATAAACAAACTTAGCATTTATTTATCCAAAAAACCTATAAAAAGACTTTTTACCATTTTACTGTTGAGGGAGAGAAAAGGGCTTTTGCAAGAAACTTCTCGTGGACTTTGCGGAGAATCTGACCGTCGGAATCGAGCGCCGCTCTTTCAGGTATTTCACAACATCCTCCTCTTTGTTTTTATCCATTAGAATTTCGTTTTAAGCCCTAGTTTGATTTTTTGGGGGCTTTGGGGTTTTGAGATCCGCTTTTCGGGGTACGCAGGTACCCCATGGGTGACCTGCGTACCCCGACATTTTTTTTAATGGGAAAATGGTCGGGGTACGTAGCCTACCTTCAGTACAGCTGTGTACCCATGCTCTGTTTCTGAAGGCGGGGTGCGTACTCTGCGCATAGTGGATTAAAAACCCCCAATCAAGATTCAACGATTAATTTTTTATTTGATGAATTCTAATGGATGTTTTCTGGTGTGTAGATTTCCCACCATGCTTGATTTGCGTGAAAGAGAATACGAAGATGTCGATTTGGCTGTAATAAATCATCAACCTTCCATTGATGCTTTAAAGGCATGCGGTCTCTACAAATACTGGGCCATACTTGGCATGAGGGCCCAGGTGCCATTCTTAAAGTGGTTGGTTGAAAGGTGGAACGTTCAGGATCAATGCTTTTATATCGGAGGGCACCAGCTTGAGATAGAGCCCTCGAACATATATTTTCTCACTGGTTTTCCTAATAGGGGCGAGCACCTGTCTCTATTCGGGACTAGGGTGGGTGGCCAATCCCTTGCTAGTCTCCGGTTAGAGTGGTGCAACAATCAAAACCAGGAGAAGGGGATAGAAATCAAATTCATATCCTGTCCTGAACTTATGGTAATTGCCTTTACAGTTACCATACTCTGCGGTGCAACCGCTTTGCATCTTGCCACTGGGTCCCAAATGCGGATGGCAATTGATTGCTACCGAAGCACCATTTTCAACTGGTGCGATGCTGTGCTGGCCAATATGAAGGGCCAGCTGACTAGGGCAAAGAACGGGCAAACAAAAACTTTTGGATATGGGCCTTTGGTTGTGAGCTTTGCCTTAGAGAGAGTTCCGATGCTGATCCCACAGCATCTCACAGTTGAGGTTGGGCCTCCTCGGGAGCCGAAGTTGATGCGATGGGTTGCGGTGATGGCCCGGCATCCTGATGAGGGAGCGGGAGTCGTCCGATTTCCTGCAGGTTACTTTCACTGGTTGGAGAACCAGGTCTTTGCCATTCGGGATTTTCCTTATGCCGGAGTAGATTTTCGTGGAGATCCGGACATGGTTCTTCCACAGGGAGAACAATGGGACGACAGAGGTATTTCATTTTTCACAAGTTTTTTAATTTATCTATATTTTTTGTTTTTAAATATCGTCTCAAAACTGACAGTAAAATTTTTCAAAATGCAGATGTAGGTCCACGACGTCTAGCCAATCTCCGGCCTTTCGAGAGGAGATATCCAGTTGCACCGGTACCGGTCCCACAGGACGCGGTTGCAGAGACGCTAGCTGAGTTGGAGCAGGATCTAGAGCGTCTGACAGCAGATATACCAGAGACTACCATAGATGGTATTCCTATTAGGATTCAGCGCTATGTAGTCGCAGTCCCAGGACCTTTTAGGAGGTTCTTGTGTAGGGTAGCCCGTGCAATGGTGTCATATAGGGAGCACCACCAGTGATTGGATGGTCACTTTGTAGACATATGTGACATTTTGGTTTTTTGTACTTATCATTTTTGCCGATCATAAGGTGTTTTTCAACCTATGATCGAAGACGATGTATATTTTTTGACACACTCTATCTATATATATATCATTTACCGGCTTATCTTGTTAAACATGTGTGATGAAATGTTTTTAAATTTACATGTATGATTCTCGCAAATGTCTATCTAACATTCGAGAAGCAATTGCATCTGCTAATGTATTTAGAGACCTTGGAATATGCTGATATTCAATGTAATCAAACTCACGTTCCAAGAGACGCACTCTCAAAAACAATCTTAATAACACAGGATTTCTAATGGCATATATTCTATTAAGCTGTAATACAGCGAGTTCTGAATTTAACCTCACTATTAAACGTTGAATCCCGAATGAAATAGATTCAGACAATAACTCAATCACTGCACTGTATTCTGCAATGTTGTTTGTTGTTTGACCGAGGCTCGCCCCATGCATAGAAACTGACTCGTCAGAGGGCGAATAGATAACCCAAGCTGCGGAAGAGATATTCTGTGTACTACGACAAGCACCATCAGCGAATCCAATGTACGTTTGGAGAGGCATCGACATCTGAAATATCAAGAGTAAAACCAAGATAAGCCAGAATAATGACGAAAACACACACTTTAAGCTAAGCACACTGTCTAGACTAATAAACACTTAAGCTAGAAAGAAGACCTAACTAGAAAGGAAACCTAACCTAACTAAAAATTCTCCATACCCTGCATTTAAGCATAATACCTCTTTAGGTAAAGTCCATTTCTGGGTTTACCCAAAGAGTCCTTGTCAAAATCAACTAGCTCATATGCCCCCTTTGCTAGCTTTCGCTTGACAATGTAGGGCCCATGCCACATAGGGACGAATTTTCCAGCACCTAGTTTATCGTTGGCTTTGATCATATAAAAGCACTAGGTCACCTTCCGAAAAATTTCGAGGGGTCACATTTCTGTCATACTGAGCTTTCATCCGCTTCGCATGAGTCTCGATTGCCAATGCGGCATCGCGA
>APFE030955286.1:65029-103079 GCA_000404065.3 Pinus taeda
ACAGGTCCTTTACTGTGAAATTTTAACAAGTCCAGTATAGGAGAAACTCGGCGTTTTTCAATTTTAGAGAGTCTGAAAAACTTAAGAAGACTCTAGATTGGACTTTTTCGTAAATTTGTGTCTCCTAAGCCTGAAAAAGTATAAAATAATACCTAGGAGAACCGCTTGATCTTGCGACCAAGGAGTACTTTCATGATTAGTGTCTTTGACCTGAAAATTAAAAAGTGATCAAGGACACGTTGTTTTATTTCCAGTATCGAATTTGAAACGACAAAAACCCGACAACCTTTTCATGTTTTTACGGTCAGAAAAGGGCTATAAGGGGACCGTCTTTTAATTCCATTTTAACGAGTGTAAAAGAGATGCTCGACAATCTTTTCATATTTTAGGAGTCAGAAAAGGGCTTAAAAGAAGACTCTGATGTTTTGGTTTGTGAAAAATAAAAATTTCCCTGAAAATCCTTTTGTCCTGCACAAAAACAACACATTACTCATACCTATTTAAGATAGGAAAAAATACATTGAAAAATATCCTTCCATGGTGGAAAATAAACAAACTTAGCATTTATTTATCCAAAAAACCTATAAAAAGACTTTTTACCATGTCATTTTTACCATTTTACTGTTGAGGGAGAGAAAAGGGCTTTTGGCAAGAAACTTCTCGTGGACTTTGCGGAGAATACGACCGTCGGAATCGAGCACCGTCTCTTTCAGGTATTTCACAACATCCTCCTCTTTGTTTTTATCCATTTAGAATTTCATTTAAAGCCCTAGTTTGATTTTTTGGGGGCTTTGGGGTTTTGAGATCCGCTTTTCGGGGTACGCAGGTACCCCATGGGTGACCTGCGTACCCCAACATTTTCGTTAATGGGAAAATGGTCGAAGTACCTAGCCTACCTTCAGCACAGCTGTGTACCCACGCTCTGTGTTCTGAAAGCGGAGTGCGTACTCTGCACAAAGAAAATTAAAAACCCCCAATCTCAAGATTAAACGATTAATTTTTTATTTAATGAATTCTAATAGATGTTTTCTGGTGTGTAGATTGCCCACCATGCTTGATTGGCGTGAAAGAGAATACGAAGATGTCGATTTGGCTGTAATAAATCATCAACCTTCCATTGATGCTTTAAAGGCATGCGGTCTCTACAAATACTGGGCCATACTTGGCATGAGGGCCCAGGTGCCATTCTTAAAGTGGTTGGTTGAAAGGTGGAACGTTCAGGATCAATGCTTTTATATCGGAGGGCACCAGCTTGAGATAGAGCCCTCGAACATATATTTTCTCACTGGTTTTCCTAATAGGGGCGAGCACCTGTCTCTATTCGGGACCAGGGCGAGTGGCCAATCCCTTGCTAGTCTCCGGCTAGAGTGGTGCAACAATCAAAACCAGGAGAAGGGGATAGAAATCAAATACATATCCCGTCCTGAACTTATGGTAATTGCCTTTACAGTTACCAGACTCTGCGGCACAACCGCTTTGCACCTTGCCACCGGGTCCCAAATGCGGATGGCGATTGATTGCTTCCAAGGCACCATTTTCAACTGGTGCGATGCTGTGTTGGCCAATATGAAGGGCCAACTAACTAGGGCAAAGAACAGGCAAACAAAGACCTTTGGGTATGGGCCTTTAGTTGTGAGCTTTTCCCTAGAGAGAGTTCTGATGCTGATCCTGCAACATCTCACAGTTGAGGTTGGGCCTCCTTGGGAGCCGAAGTTGATGCGATGGGTTGCCGTGATGGCCCGGCATCCTGATGAGGGAGTGGGAGTTGTCCGATTTCCTACGGGTTACTTTCACTGGTTGGAGAACTAGGTCTTCGCGATCCAGGATTTTCCTTATGCCAGAGTGGATTTTCATGGAGATCTGGACATGGTTCTTCCATAGGGAGAACAATGGGACGACAGAGGTATTTCATTTTTCACATGTTTTTTAAATTATCTATATTTTTTGTTTTTAAATATCGTCTCAAAACTGACAGTAAAATTTTCAAAATGCATATGTAGGTCCAAGGCATCCAGCCAATCTCCGGCCTTTCGAGAGGAGACATCCAGTTGCACCAGTACCGGTCCCACAGGACGCGGCTGTAGAGACTTTAGCTGAGTTGGAGTAGGATCTAGAGCGTCTGACGGCAGATATACTTGAGACTACTATAGATGGTATTCCTATTAGGATTCAGCGCTATGTAGTCGCAGTCCCAGGACCTTTTAGGAGGTTCTTGTGTAGGGTAGCCCGTGCAATGGTGTCATATAGGGAGCACCACCAGTGATTGGATGGTCACTTTTGTAGACACATGTGACATTTTGGTTTTTTGTACTTATTATTTTTGCCGATCATAAGGTGTTTTTCAACCTATGATCGAAGAAGATGTATATTTTTTTGACACACTCCTATCTATATATATCATTATTTACCGGCTTATCTTGTTAAACATGTGTGATGAAATGTTTTTAAATTTACATGTATGATTGTCGCAAATGGCTGTCTAACATTCGAGAAGCAATTGCATCTGCTAATGTATTTAAAGACCTTGGAATATGCTGATATTCAATGTAATCAAATTCACGTTCCAAGAGACGCACTCTCAAAAATAATCTTAATAACACAGGATTTCTAATGGCATATATTCTACTAAGTTGTAATACATTGAGTTCAGAATCTAACCTCACTATCAAACGTCGAATCCCAAATGAAATAGATTCAGACAATAACTCAATCACTGCACTGTATTCTGCAATGTTGTTTTTTGTTTGACCGAGGTTCACTCCATGCATAGAAACTAACTCGTCAGACGACGAATAGATAACCCAAGCTGCGGAAGAGATATTTTGTGTACTACGACAAGCACCATCAGCAAATCCAGCCTACATTTGGAGAGGCATCGACATCTGTAATATCAAGAGTAAAACCAAGATAAGCCAGAATAATGACAAAAACACACTTTCTAAGCTAAGCACACTGTCTAAACTAATAAACACACCGGCTAGAAAGAAAACCTAACCTAACTAAAAATTCTCCATACCCATCATTTAAGCATAATACCTCTTTAGGTAAAGTCCATTTCTGGCTTTACCCAAAGAGTCCTCGTCAAAGTCAACTAGCTCATAGGCCCCTTTTTCTAGATTTCGCTTGACAATGTAGGGCCCATGCCAAATAGGAACGAATTTTCCAGCACCTAGTTTATCGTTAGCTTCATCATATAATAGCACTAGGTCTCCTTCCAAAAAACTTCGAGGGGTCACATTTCTATCATACTGAGCTTTCATCCATTTCGCGTGAGTCTCGATTGCCAATGCAGCATCACATCGAGTCTCATCTAATTGAGCTAAGTATAATAAACGCTTCTCTTCTTCGGAAGTAGCTGGAATTAATTCGATAGCCATTTGAAGTGATGGGATTTCACATTCAATGGGCAACACAGCTTCCAAGCCATAAACTAGCTGGAAAGGAGTGAACCCTGTTGATGTTTTCACTGAGGTTCGGTATGCCCATAGCGCTAAAAATAACATGTTGTGCCAATTTGACCAATGAATACCAATGATTCGTCGGATCATGATAACCAGAACTTTGTTGATAGACTCAACCAGATCGTTGGCTTGTGGATAATAAGGAGTAGACCTATCATGGCTCAAACCAAGCTGGCCTGTAAGTTCGGTCATCATGACGTTTCGAAAATGGCGCCCATGGTCAGTGATGATTGCTTGTGGGACACCAAACCTAGCAATAATGTGATTGAATATGAAAATTGCTGCTGTCTGGCCGTCTACCTCGAATGTAGGCATCGCCTCGGCCCATTTAGTAAAATAATCAACCGTGAGGATGATATACGCATGCCCCCCGGCCGAGTGAGGGTTACAAGTAATAAATCGATACCCCATTTGGCGAAAGGACCAACAGAAATTATAGGGTGGAGAGGAGCAAGTGGTGCGTGCATATTTCGATCAAACACCTGACAGTTGTGGCATTTTCGGACCGCAATAATACAATCTTTGAATAAAGACGGCTAGAAGTAGCCAGCGCGCAATATCTTTTGGGTTGTGGCATACCCAGACATATGACCGCCACACGCTCCAGAGTGACAGTCATTCAAAAACCTCTTAGCCTCTTCGTGAGTCAAGCAACGTCGAAAAACCAAGTCCGCCCCACAACGATAAAGAGTATCTCCAATAATTTTAAACTGTTGGCACTGGAACCGAATTTTTCGACGCTCCGACTTTGAAAGTTCAGGCCAAAAAGATTGGGTTTGGAGATAGATGATTATATCTCCATACCACGGATCTAAAGTGCTAATGAGAAACAAAGATTCGTCTGCAATGGATTCTTCTGCCACAGTCTCTGTGTCAACACACGGGAAATCACACATTAACTCCGCGAAAACTAAGGATTTCTTAGACTTGGATTTCTCGAACTCCAAATCGAACTCTTGCAGGATAACGATCCATTTAGAGTACTTGCCCCCTAGCAGGTGTTAGTCAAAATATAAATCATAGGGTTGCAATCCGAAATAACTGTAGTTTTACGAAGTAAAATGTAGTGACGGAAACACTGGACAGCTTGAACAGCTGCCAGAGCCAATTTCTTCACATGGGAGTATTTTAACTCAGTTGGATTTAGGGTCCGACTAAGATAATATATCACATGTTCCGTTCCAAATTCGTCTTCCTGGATTAACACCATTCTAATAGTGGAATGTGAAGCTGCGAGGTATAAGAAGTAGTCCTGGTTGTAGTTGGGAGGATACAGCAATGATGCATGGGTCAGCGCGTGCTTGAGTGCATCGAAATATTGCTGAGAAATCTCATCCCAAAAGAATTGAGTGTTCTGTTTCAACAACCGGGTAAAACCCTTAGTGACCTCAGTGTAGTTTGGAATGAATCGGCGTAAAAAATTTGCTTTCCCCCGCAAACTTTGGAGTTGGTGCAAACTCGAAGGAGGAGCCAATTTGATGATAGCTTCGACCTTCAAGGGATCGACGCGAATGCCGGCTTTTGAAACAACAAATCCCAGCAATCGACCCGCTTCTATACAGAATACACACTTGTGCGGATTCAAACGAATACGATAATGCCTACACATCATAAAGATTGCTCGTAAGTGGATGAGGTGATCAGCTCAATGTAAGGAATGAGCAAGCAAATCATCAAGGTACGGCTGCACAATGTGCTTGATGTCATGAAATGCATAAGACATTGCCCATTGAAAAGTGGCTCTTGCATTCTTAAGCCCAAAAGGTAATTTGCAATAAGAAAATGTCCCCCAAGGACAAATGAATGTCGTTTTTGGTTGATCGGCAGGTAGAATATTGATTTGATTATAACCCGAAAAACCATCCATAAAGGAAAACATTTCACTTTCAGCACAATCATCAATTATTTGATCGATATAGGGCATTGGGTAGTTTTATTTTGGACAAGCTCGATTTATATCCCTATAGTCGATACAGATTCTTATTGTTCCTTGTTTCTTGTTAACCGAAACAATATTTGATACCCAATCCGTTAACGGGATCGGCTAAATGAAACCTGCTTTCAACAGCTTCTTGACTTCTGCTTTAATCGAAGCCGCTTTTCGAGGGTGAATCTGACGCAACCGTTGCCGGACGGGTTTAGCATCTGGGTAGGTCTTGATTTCATGGACAACAGTAGCGGGATCAATTCCTGGCATTTCCTCGTAAGACCAGGAAAACACGTCGTGAAATTCTTGGAATAGGGCCTTGTAAATTTGAATTTCATCATCTGTACACGAGGCACCTATATGAATGTTCTCAACAATTCTGGGCTTCACTGAAATGTCAATGGGAATAGTTCGAGAAATATTCCCTAAATTCAGCTCTGAATCAGGATGTTTCGTTGGACTCTGAGCTTCTTTGACATATTCAGCGGTAAATATGGATGAGAAATCATTTTCAAAACGATCATGCTCAGGTATAAACGAAGATCTGTGATGAAGATCCTCCCATGGTAAATCGTCTACACATAGGACTTCACGAAGGTGTTCGTCAGATGACACAACTTTGGGAAACGTTATTAACTCTGAGGTTGACGCAAAAAGTGATTCCTCATGGACCACATTCATTTGGTCAATTCCGGTTGAACGCGGGTCGGTAAAAGATACTACGGCTTCATAAGCAATTTCATATGGACTCAAAGGCATAGCATCACCAAATGAGTCTATCTCAGATTCAGAAGGGACAATCCAAGGATCGTCGAAAATAATGGTGTCCGATGTAATCATATGAATAGATGGTGTCCCCAGTGGAGTCGCCGTTTTGTCATGCGGAAAGAGTTAATTTTGCGGACAAAACCAACCTCCCTAGAAGATTAAGGCTTTCTAGTGACAAACAAGACAATTAAGAACAATCCTTCTCTAAATATGCATTTACCATATAAGACATCAAGTGTTTAGATCCTACCTATAGTCCAACGCTGTTGTAGTAGTCCAGCCTCGTCGATCTGGATGAGCTCCTCCTTCTCTTCGAAACTTGCATTCACTAACAATCAAACGATTAAATAGCACCTGAATATCTCATAAAATAAAACATATTTAACATACAGACCAAGGAGTATATGAATCAACTCATTAATAACAAATTGTTGAGAAGAATGGACTTATTTGTATTAATATGAAACAAAAGAAACCATTACAACCTGAGCCTTGGTGTTGTACAGGTCCCTCCCAGGGTCCAGCAAGAGTTTTCCTTTACTTTGATAAGCTCACCCACTTCCCAATGAAACAAGAAAGGATGGGAATCTCTCCTCACAAGCTTCTACAAGGAAGTCCTAATTCCAGTAGCATCTACCCTTTGGAATGTTCAGCTTTCAACCTCCCCTCCTCTGGCCCAATACCTGTATTTATAATGCTCTAGAGGAAGTTAATCAGGTCCAACATCAATGGGATAAGCCCCTCTTTTGGATGGGATAGCTCCTCTCTTGATGGGATAACTTCCGCTTTCATAGGGATACATGAACCATCTGGAGGCGCTCAATACACATCAAACAAGCTTCTAGAATGCTCTAGAAATGACCACAAGTAACTTTTTTAAGATGAAACTCGTGCCTTTTGACCTTTACAGGAGTACGCACCCACCCCTTTACATACAGAGCGTACAATTACGCAGGTATTGTGAACTTGGGTTGCGTACACGCATGTAAGGCTGAGAGAAACTGCGTACCTAGAGATAAATAGATTTTTAAAGACTTTCTCTCTTTCTTGAAGTTTGACATGGAGAGTAGAGGTATGAGCTTGCCAAGGAGGATAGTATGACAGTTGATGGAGCCATACTAACTGCAAATAGTCATGGTGACAAATTTTAGTGTAACAGTCTGCAATGTGTGGACTGATATCTCACCTGAGGTAGTATGGGAAGGTGCTAGAACTAGGTTTCCACACCCTAGGGATGTCTTGATTAAGTTTGGTAAGTTCACAAACATATCCTGTGCATTTGCGTTGCTCCACGCAACCTTCTGACCTTTGCATACTTGTGCAATTGCTTCTGTGTAGCTCTGTACAAAGTGCGAAGAGGCACTATCTAAATCCTTTATCCTTACTGTGCTTTTATTATAGATCTTAACTTAATTATGTGGGCCCAATATTCTTCATTAATCATTCAACATTCATAACAAGTACGCACAATCATAAACTGTAAAGAGATGCATAAAAATATCAGAAGCATAAACACAAAATATTCCACAATCAACTTATCTTTTATTAATCCTCAGTTCAAATACAATCCCAACTCCACCCTGCATATTCAGCTATAGGAGTCCACGCACACAGCTGCGGACTCTAACAGGCCTCTGTGCACACAGCTGCAAAGCCTCTCCCTACTACTACAACCCAAGGCTCAGACTTACAGACTTAGAGCGAATTCCTCATTCAAAAACCCATATCCTTTTAAAGCTAAGACTTCCAAACTACCTTTTACACTTAGAGCCTCACTCTATTTGTAAAATCCCATGGTTCGTGGACCATGGGTAGGCTGACACAATCTATATTAAATTATATTATTTTAGGGTGGACAACCCTAGACTCTCGTGCTCCACGCCCACATTTTGTGGGGTCTTTACATTACATTGACCAAAACTCGGGCTACAAGCCCCAAAAACCTGCTATGGGGAGATCTTCTACCCAACAGGCCCCCAAAACAATCATTTTGACTCGTCCTGAGTCACTCAGATGGTGTGGTGATGTTCACGTGGAGTCCATCCAGCAACTTCTGCACTTTGCTAACATCTGCCACACATTCTTTCACTGTCCACTGTATTAGTTGTGTGCGACTCCCAATGCATCGTTGTCAGAGGCACCTTCTTGCCTTAGCACATATGTACTCTGCCTTTGGGACAACTTTCCCTCGATCATGGTAGTGACTGTGAATGCTTCCTCGAGCCAAGGCTCGATGTGCGCTTTAAGCGATGCTTCTTTCTAGTGCACGATGTCCACTTATTCCTTTAGAGCCTGGGCCTCCCTCATCTTGGCCAATCGTTGAGTAAGGGTGACCATCTACGCGGTCCCCTGGACATTGTCATAGGCCTATTACAACTCTCATGCTTCCGTCTCTAACCGCTGTAGCATTGGGTCTTCCTACAGTGAAGTGAGGGTGAAGAGTGGCTGATCTAACAAGCCTGTGCAATCCTGTATGGTGCGCTCGATTGCTTCCAACCGCAATTGAATGGCATAGTGCCACTGCTCTCTGACTTCCAGCGGTGTAGAGGGTTGTGCCTTCAACCATAGCTCTGCGATCTATAGGTTGAGGTCCAGCTAGATCCTCATTGCTTCCTCTGCCTCCCGGAATCCACTGACCAATTTGTGGATCCGTATACCTACTGGTGACTCTGTTGCAATCTCTAGCTCGGGGATGTGGCAACATGCTTCCTCGATGATTTGCTCCAACTGCTGAGTTTTTGTTATAGCTTAATTACATTAGAGGCTCAACTTCTCGATGTTGACTCACTGTTCACTAAGCATCTGTACTACACATCATTCCCTAACGTGAAGTTCTGTCGTCGCTCCATCTCGCAGCTGGTATAATATCTCTCGTGGAAGGGCAGCCAAGTTTAGGCCAAGTCCCTTGAGCCGACCTACTACAGCTCTGTCCTCCATTTTGTCCCTTATCAGTGCTCCTTCCGGAAGCGCAATGGTATTAACCATTTTGGCCCACAGCAACTACTTGGTTGTTGATGTACCCATAGCCCCGTAGACAGCTATCATTCCCTATTGTGGGGGCCACACCCGAAGTTCTTGGAGTTCCGCCCTGAGTGCCCCCAACACATTCTTCTGCTCCGCCATTGCTTCCTAGAGTGCCTCCCTAGTTACTTCGCGAACTATGTCGCCGATGTCATATAAGTCACCCTCAATCAGTGCAATAGGCTCCCCATCCAACTTGGAAGCCTTGGTCTTCTTCCGTGGCCCTGTTCGTTCCATCCCACACAGCCATTTCAGTTGTCTAGAGGTGGTGCTTGGGTCTGCGCCTTCAGTCGTATCATCTATCCCATGTCCTGTGGTTAGGTCTGGACCTCTTTCTTCCTGCATCATAGTGACCCCTACTGCTGCTGCCTTTTCCATAATGACCTTCACTTTTTCACGGGAAGCCTGTACTTATTCAACTAGCTGCTCGTTCCACTTATGTTGTGCTAGCAGCTTGGCGGCATTCTTCTATCTTGGAATCGTCATCTCATCGCGCACCACCAAATCTGGTGCATGCCATTCTGGTGGCCATGTGTCGAGCAACACGAAAATAGCGTCATCTATTGCGATGAAGGGGACTGTTGTCCACTTCTACTCTGAATCTTTCCATGCCCTGATATACACATCATGCATATCTTCTTTAAAGTCTACAAAGCTCTATAGACTATCATATACCGAGGGGGATAGGCATGGCTATTTGTTGATCCACATTTGTATGCTCGCCTCCCTCAGTAACCAGAAGATCTTGGTTTCACGAATTCGCGTGGCATCCTTCGTCACCCATAGAGATGTGTATTTTGCTGCCTCTAGCCAGTCCTGGTCAAGGGGAGGAAACTGACTATCCTCAGCCAATTCTCCTTGTGATGCAGGAAAGTGTTCCCTCTACGGACAGAGGCAACCCCTCTAGCGCTAGAGTGGGTCTAGTCACAGCAAGGACAGATCAATAATAGATTTCCTTAAACAGTCATATTTGGAGGCCTACCTTAAATAGTGGTCGATGAAGTTCCATTGCGCTGCTCCGGCTTCTGCTTCCTTCTCCTCAATGAATGATCAACCTGGAACGATGCAAAGGAAATACAACAAAGCACGTAACCGGAAAACAACAATGATCTATTTACTCACAAAGTCAAGAATCCATGAGCTATCAAGTAAATTACATACAAGACATAGGAAAACATCATTGATTGTATTAATAATGAAATAAGAGCAAGCTTACAACCAAAGTCTTGACATCGCAAGCCTTCTTAGAGGGTCTAACCAGTGTATTTCTCAAGCATTCACTCTTTGAAGATGGATCTCCAAACATACAAAGTATCTCTCTCACTCATAAGTTCTTACAAAAAGCCAAGGGCACTTCACAACCTTCCACAAGCTATCAACACTCTCACACTTGTTCACACCCACACAATCTATCTATCAAACTCAAAAGCACTCACAACACTGCTCAATCCAAGAATTTTCCAACTAGTTGATCATAGTAAAGGTGAGTGTTTAAATAGGAGAAGGAGTCTCCATGAAAGGTGGAAGAGAGAGCTTATCCCCAAGGAAGGTAGCACAAATGATGGAACTGCCATACTAGAGAAGGAGGGCGACACAAACTATGCCAACAACCAGGTCTGGAGACATCCAGAAGGCTGACCGTTGGAATGAATTCGCCCAATCTGAATCATCACGAGTTTATAACTAAGATTTAGTGCTGACATCGCTAGTAGGTAATGTGTCTAGTCAGATTGTCTCTAGAGATAGCAAGTAGCCTCGTGACAGAGCATGAAATCAGACCATTGCGGGAAATAGAAGTACTTTCATGCTGGAAGCATGGTTGGACTATTTACAACCGCTGTTCATCATGTATATTAAGCCAATTCTCACAATGAGGCAAATAACTTAGGAGAAGTGGGTCAATTGGCAACATAAGAGAGCATTTGTTCAATATCATCATGTTTGAATTGGACACATGACACAATAGAAGGACTGGAAGCGAAGTCAGTGACAAATTACTGTGTAACACTCCTATAACCAACAGGATAGATAAGAGCAACCACATGTAGTGGAAGGTATTAACCTACTCCCTGACCTCCCTACAGTTCACTAGGAACTCCTCGCAGAGGAACTACGCCCAGTTGAACCACACCCCTTCTGTGCATTGCTTGGCCAGCGTGATGACTGTTGTTGGTACCTCATTGCCACGGCATTTTCTCATCACCTTTCCTACCAAAAACTAGGTAGTGACTCAGACCCCTTTGTCTTGAATTTTAGTAACAACGTAACCCCTCTGATTTTTCTCCAACTTATATTTATTTTTCATGGCCTCTACTATCACCAAGTCTCCACTTATACCAACTATTTCCGCAAGGTACCTTCCTACACAGGAAAGTAGAGAAATCCTATGAATAAGATCTGCTGTGATGGGAATGGGCTCCTCTAGCCACAAGTACCCATCGTGCATGAGGCAAAGTAGTTTCCTGATGACAAATATCGTGATTGGTGCCTGATAAAAGTGTGGAATCGATAGAAGGTAGAGCAGCCTAGCCTCCTCTACCCCGTGCAGCCATTTCCATGGTTGTAGTGCTATAACTTCCCCCTTTGTGCTTTTTTCCATTAATTGGCTAGTTTCCAAATGAGGAAAATTTTTGCTATTCGCAAGGTCCCAATCTTAAAACTTCATCGTGGGTACGTAGCCCATAGCTGAACCTTCAAACATAATTCCCTCAAGGAGGAACAGGGTTTTGAGTGTGCTTTTAACAACATCCAAATCTTTAAGTACCTTTACCCTCCCTTTTCGCAAAGGGACATACTTGGGCAACTTTGCTGTGGCGGGTACTAGCTAGAAGTCTTCTTCCATTTCTACCTCTGGTTCAATGAATTCCTAAAACTCCTCCTCCTCATCATAACTCTCAATATTAGCTGTTTTTCGCTTCTCTTCCATCGACAGTTTACTAAACCATGGATTTCACGAAGACATACGGACTGGTCCTGCTACCTGTGGGTTCTTTTTGGGCCTCTGCGTCCAGGGCGATTTAGGGATTTCTAGTGCATCCCCTTTCGGTGGCATAGAACTCTGTGCGGCTCCCTTGGTTGTTGACATTATTCTGATCAGGGAATCCTGTGTCTCCTTCAGCAATGCTTCAAACCACAGACTTGTTCTTACAACCTCCAAGTCCGTCAGGTTCATGCCCGCTTGATAACACAACAACTGAATTTGCAAAATGCCAAGGGTTGTTCGGTGGAGAGCCACCTGTGATTTATAGGCCCTTTTGAATTCAAATTTGACCATTCCCCCCAGATTCAGCTCATTAATGCCAGACTGGTAGTAGATAATCGCAAATTGAGTTCTGAATTTGTGTCTTAATTGCCCGTTGTTCGCTCCTTGTTGCCTTAAATTGGCCATCTTGTCATGAACAGTGACACCAACAGTCACTTTCCATCTTATCCGTGCAGCAGCACAATTCCCAGTGTGTGAACGAAACCTGTGCATCATACTGATTCCGCGCGCAACTTCCATGTCACGTAGCTCCCATACAGACTCTTTTATAGTCCTGCACTCTCTTTCGATTGCTTGGAGTGTTGAGGCTGTGCTTCCTATAAAGTCAGGTGGTTGCACTACTGGTGCGAGGCTTCAAGTTACCTTCCAACCTGGTACACAGGCCTTCCTTAGTTACCCTCACGCCAATCAATGCCTCACATTCCTCCTTATGTGGTGCGCTTCCTTGGTGACTTTGTCTGATAAGGTGTGGTCGCAATGATGGTAGTATAGCCAAAAACTCCCGATGACAATCTTCTAGTGCGGTGGTTGGGTTGCCCATACATGGTCCCGTCCTTCTGTCGACGCATAATGCTTGCAAGATTTTGGTTTCCAATTTTCTGATATCCTCGTCCATCAATATGCTTTTCTACTTCAATAGTACTTGATCTTCTTCAATTTTGCGAAGCTCAAGGTTCCCTCACTGAATGGCTTCTTGAATCTGCATATGTTCATCCTCGCACAGCTGCATAATCTCTTCACGCTAGTCCTCGCATGTTTTTGTAATTATGGGAGTGATTTCATGAGGATTCTTTCCCAAAACTACAACCTCGACTCTGCTCATCGTCTTCAGAATCATTTCCACGCTCAGATTCTTGCACATGGCCCTATAGGCCCATTTTATTGCTGGCAAGCATAGGTCCCAATTAGTTCATCCTGTCTGGTAAGCTTTGTTCATGATTCTGCATAGCTTTGTGAATGCTCTGATGTGGAGTATTTTTGGTGTGCGTCACTTTCCTTGCTACCGCTTCGGGTTTTGATTTTTGATCCCTAGTCTGGGATGTGCTTGCACAACACATGCCTGCACCCATCGACATAGGTGGGAAAACAAACTGCTTCGTCCTACTGCTCGACTCACGTTTGATGCTGGGGACTTCCAAATGGTAAGCGCATTTGTCTTCTACATTCATGCCAGTTCCCCATAGTCTTCTGATGTGTACTCCACGATCATGTGGGTGTTGCGCGTAATGCCCATTCTAGCACACCGTATCACTGTTGTTCTGGTACCGCACTTTCAAATTTGTCTAAGAATTGATCCAAAGCTGTTACCCCATCATATGTTGGCAGTTCCCTTGCTTTTTTCATCACACACCACAGTGATCTAATCATCATGTTGCAATTCATCGTTGTCACTTCGTGCAACTAGTTCCGCCAGCGTTCTACCTCTTCGTCTAAATCCAAAGTACAGGAACTATCACACTCCCATGAAATTCTCCCATCTGCAGTCAAGTTCACCCAATCTTGGTCTTGCCCTATTATCTGGTAAATGAAATCTAGCTCATTGTCATTGTCCTCGTTGCGCACAAGTTCAGTGTAGCACACTTCTTTGACTGGATCTAGCGGGACTACTATGCATAGGGACATTTCTCGAATATCATATTTCACTTCTTCAGGTTGATGACTCCATTCATATCAATGGCCCAGTGTATTCCTAGCAACATAGGATAAGGATTGATATCATCAACAATCTCTATCACTTCAAAGTCCATCTACGTGCTCGTGCCTTCGATATCCACTATTACCCTTTGCAATCTCCCCAAGGGAAAAAAATTTTGTTGGTTCGTCATTCACAATTGAATAGGGAACCACCGTAATGCGAGCATGCCCATTTGTTCCCATGTCTCCTTTGGTAAGACATTCAGATCTAAACCCAGATCGAGGATTACCTAATCCATTTCATATTTGTCAATCTGCGCCGTTAATCTCATTTCCCTTCCGGTGCATAATGTATGCTTTCCTAGTTTTTGAACTATGCACAGTTCGCCCGACCTTGGGCACTTAGTGATCAGCTCTTGTAGTCCTTTAACTACCCTATTATCGCATAGTAGTTTCATGCATGTCTCTAAATAGGTAGTAAGCATAGAAGGATCCATTCCTCGCTCTGGTTGATCTATACTACCTGAAGTAGAGGCCTCTGTGAAGCTCTTCTTAGCTTCCATAAATGTCTCCTTTGCACGTTCCAAGTCAAAATCAGGTTCATTTATAGGAGCCTTGTGAACACATGTATCTTTCTTAGGCTACTTCCCCTTATCTTCCCCTATGGTCATGACACTATTGAGCATCATGTTCACGTTGGGGTCTTCTTTGCATGGTTCAAACCAAATCATTTGTATATTTTGAGTCGGAGTAGGTTGTAGTACCCCTTTCTCGTGCATTTGCGCGATCAATGTAGGATAGTCTACCATTTCATGATCAAACTGAGAACAGTACGAACAATATATTCTCATTGGGTTGCTACAATCGTGAGCATAGTGCCCTGGTCCTCTACAATTGTAACAGATTAACTGTCCGCGACCCCTTCCTAGTCCCATTCCTCCTTGTCCTCGACCTCGGCCCTAAAATCTAGTGCACACCATCCCCACAGCTGGATCAACACCTCATGTTTTTGTCTGCATTCTATAGGTTGGGGTCCGCTCCATCATCAACTCGTAGCTATGACAAGTACGCTCGTCATGGCCCACCAATCTACAAAAATTACAAAACAGCTGCTGGGGAGTCTGTGTATACTTCTTCAACAAATGACAGTTATCTGTCGTGTGCTTCCCTTCTATCTGATAGATTGTGTACCATAGCACGGGTGCCGCACTTGGCCCTATCTATGCCTCTGGTCTCAATCGCATTGGTCCCCCTCCTACCAAGTAGTTCATGAATACTGGACAATGGTCTTTATCATGGCCTTGGCCTTTGAATTTTATGCACCATACTTCTTCACGCACCTCTAGCCATGGTGCCCTATCTTGCTTCAAACTTTGCATCTCCAAGCATAGATTTTGTAGTTGCACGTGGATTTGTTGGACTCCCAACCACAGATCCTGTATTGGTGTTTCATGCAACCTCATCGCCATTTCCAACTCTTTGGCCTGGGTTGAAAGCTTCTACTATGATAGTGCCATCCTTAGGTGTGGTGTCATAGACGCCACAAACCATGCATGGTGCTACACATCCATTAGTGTCATATTAGCCTCACGGATTGTACTCTTCAATCTCTGATCCCTCGCCTGTAAGCATCGCAATGTCTTTAAATTTGATGATTGACTGTGTCTTTGATTTCGGCCGGCTAAATTCTCTGTTCAACACATTTTGGATCTTCGTTATTCCTGTATTTGGGTGATCATTAGAGTGCTTGATATACCATGGCAGTGCGTGATCCTGCAGTGAACTCACCAATGTGGCCTTCTTAATGTTGTTGTCTATGACCTCTTGTGCTTCTCACACTACTCTTACCATGAACCAGACCTGGTCCGGATCCTTACTCCCTACTCCTCTGAATATGGGTAGCTTGATTGTGCTCGCCATGCTGAATTACAGGTTTGGCGGGGGTATGGTAGGTGAAGATGGAGGTGAAGTAAGTGAAGTGGGTGATGGCATAAGTGGAGGTGATAACTGTGGAATGCACTACCTTATCAAACTGACCACACTTCTCAAAGAAACCTGAGCACGCTCTTCCTCACTCTGCTTCACTATAGCTCACGTTCGTGTCTACCGTGAACTCATTGATAAATCCCCCTATTATTCGATCAAGCCAATGGTCCACAGCCTACACGATCTTATCTTCTAATGCCTCTAGTCTACGCACTAACTTCGGGGTCCACACTATTGGTTGATCGAGCTTGTACCTTCCCTGGCTATCAGCTAACCTTGTAATCCACTCATACAATTCAGAAGAGAATGACGCAAAGAAGATCTCATGGATTTCTATATATACGTAGCAATCCATCCACCTCTTCTCAGATATCTAATGAGTTCTGTTTTCCTGTGTCACGAACTTGTAAAGCTTCTGATCCAACCACTCTTCAATTTCCTTCTTTGTGGGATTTTAATGTTCTGACATTAGACGTCCCTTAGGCAGATCCCAGTCCCAACAATGGAACCATTTGTTGGCTTGTTGGGACTTGACCCGGGTTCAGAAGTGATTTAGCCAAACAAATCCCAAAACTACCAACCCTTTCAGCAACAGTCCGCAGAACGCAGACTGAGGTCTCAGCGAAGGTGGTATGGGAGGGTACTGGAACTAGGGTTCTACACCCTAGGGATGTCTTGATGAAGTCTGGGAAGTTTGAAAACCTATCCTGTGTGCTCACACTGCTCCACGCAACCTTTTAACCTTCATGTACTTGTGCAACTGCTTCTGCGTAGCTCTATACAGAGCACGAAGAGGCACTGTCTAGATCCTTTATCATTACTGTGCTTTTATTATGGATCTTAGCTTAATTATGTGGGCCCAATATTCTTCATTAATCATTCAACATTCATAACAAGTGCACGTAATCATAAACTATAAAGAGATGCATAAAAATATTAGAAGCATAGACACAGAATATTCCACAATCAACTTATCTTTTATTAATGCTTAGTTCAGATACAACCCAACTGTGCCCTACGCACTCAGTTGCAGGGGTCCGCGCACATAGCTGTGGACTCTACCAGGCCTCTGCACACACAGTTGCAGAGCCTCTCCCTATTACTACAACCTAAGACTCAGAGTTACAAACTCAGAGCAAATTCCTTATTCAAAAACCCATATCCTTTCAAAGCTAAGACTTCCAAACTACCTTTTACACTTAGAGCCTCACTCTATTTATATAATTTCATGGTTTGCGGACTATGGGTAGGCTGACACATTCTATATTAAATTATATTATTTTAGGGTGGACAACCCTAGACTCTCACTCTCTGCGCCCACATTTTGAGGGGTCTTTACATTACATTGGCCAAAACGCGGGCTACAAGCCCCAAAAACCCGCTATGGGGGGATCTGCTGCCCAATAATGTGCAATCCTGCAATGCGCTCACCAGCGTAGCCTTCTTGATGTTGTCATCCACGATGCCTTATGCCTCCCATACCGCCCTTACCACAAACCAGAATTGGTTTGGATCTTCATTCCCTACTCCTCTAAATACCGGTAGTTTTATCACACTTGCCATATTGAACTGTGGTGGTGGCGAAGGTGGGGTGGGTGGAGATGGAGGTAAGGAGGGTGAGGAGGGTGGCGGTGTAGGTGGAGGTGGTAAGCATGGAATTCGCTGCCCTATCAGACTGACCATGCTTCTTGGAGAAACTTTGGCGAGCTCTTCCTCGCTTTCCCGTGAGGGGGAAGTTAAGGGATTGGTTTCTAATTCTTCACTACTTCTGCTTCTGTATACCTTCCCACTTTGCATAGCCCCAAACATTAATTTATTCGCATAACCCGCTTTTCACACAATAGCATCTCAATCCAAGTGTTCAAATATTTAATATACTTACCTCGTGGTCCCTTGAGGAAACTTCGCTCAGCCTCACTGTAACTGACGGTCGTATCTACCATGAACTCGGTGATAAATCCTCCTATAATTCTGTCGATCCAATGGTCCATAGCTCGCGTGATATTATCTCCTTATTCTTCTAGTCTGCGCACTAATTCTAGAGTCCACGTGATTGGTTTGTCGAGCCTACACCTTAACTGACTATCTGCTATCTTTGTGATCCACTCATACAATTTAGATGGAAAGGATGTAAAGAAAATTTCATGGATTTCCGTATACAAGTAGCGCTCCAACCATTGTTCCTTAGATACTCGTGGATTTCTGTTTTCCTGTGCCGTGAACTCATGAACCTTCTTGTCCAGCCACCCTTCAATTTATTTCTCTGTTGGATTCCAGTGGCACGAAATCAGACATCCCTTATGCAGATCCTGGTCCCAACAATGGAACCATCTTTTGGCTTGTAGGGGGCTGACCCAGGTTCAGAGGTGATTTAGCCAAACAAATCGCAGTACTAATGGCCCTTTTGGCAACAGTCCATGGAGCACAGATTGAGGTCTCACTCGAAGTAGTATGAGAGGGTGCTAGAACCAGGTTTCCACACCCTGTGGACATCTGATGAGTTCTGGCAGTATGTAACTTGACCCTGCATGCATCTATTAGTCCCTCGCAACCTGTGACCTTCGCGCAGCCCTACTCAGGGCACGATCCATATTATTACCCAAGTTCCTTACTATTAACCTATTTATTATCTGATTACTTAACTTATCTATGTAATTCTAGTGATATTTAATAGTATATCAAGAATTCATATAAGTGCGCGTGATAAATAAAATAGTATAAATGCATAAAAAATCATACAAAACCAGATACACAATATTTAGAATCAAACTTCTCTTTACTACTCTTCTTCTTGTGTTACAGACTCAACTTCACCCTGCACACTCGACTACAAGGGTCTGTGCACTCAACTGCAAACTCTACTAGGCCTCTATGCACTCAGCTGCAGAGCCTCTTCCTACTACTATGACCTCATACACTTAGACTCTTACTCTATGCTCGAACCATTTGTATGCATATCTTCTCTCTTCTTCACTAATTAGCTATCTTTACAACTTAGAGCCTTGCTCTATTTATACAATCCCATGGTCTACGGACCATGGGTAGTCCAACATGATATTACATTACATTACAACACTCAGGGTGGACAACCCTATGACTCAACCTATACTTCACGCTCTGTGCCCGCAATTCGTAGAGTCTTAGAATAGATTTGACCAAAACTTGGGCTTTGAGCCCCAAAACATGTTGTGGGGGGATATGATGCCCAACAATGTCCATGTATTTCTAGAAGGTGCTTGGCTCTCCTCAACTGAGTCAGTCACCTACTACATTGAAAGCCTTTGATGGGAGAACATACAAACCTTATTGGATTTTGAACCACCTCCAAGTTGAACTTGGGGGAAAAATTGTGTCCATAGAAGTCAAAGTTATTAATGGACCTCTCGATTAAAATATCTTATTGGGTCATATGTGGGTATATGCCATGGTTTCTTTCATCTTGAGTTACTTCCGTATGATCACCTTTCCTCATAAAGGTGAGATTCTAGCCATAGAACAACTCACCTTTTTCACCTCTGATTCAGATGTTACTAGAAGTGTCCTTGTAGGGGAAACTCTACATTTATATCACCATGTCAAAGTTGTATTGTTGAAGGATTCTTCACTCATGGGAACCTTTTCACTCCCTCCTCCTCTCCTTCCCGATAGCTCATATTCAGTAGCCTATATCAACATGATATCATATTCTACTATCCTGGGTGATCCATGGATTATATAGATGAAACTGACATCCAAAGTTTTGGCCACTGAATGTCTCTAAGCCCCATTGAGCTAGATTATGAAGCCATTTATTTGGATTGTGTGGTTTCTTCTTTTGATTCACTTAATTGGGTAGGCATATCATTGGATTATGGTATGTCCTTTGATCCTTTCTCGCTTTTATTCCCTATCGATGAAAGCTTGATGGAAATCATGATGTCGAATGATGCGTCGTGTGATGAACATCACCATCATTCCTCCTTACGTAATTCCATTAAGGATAGTCTCAGTGATGTATAATCACTCGATTATGTCGAACTTTTTATGAATTTTGTGTCTATTCATGAGGTTGATTCAGAAAAGAACCTTTCCGAATATTGAAGAGATGATACCTCTTGATATTTCCATTAATACAGGCGTTGTCGAAAATCTACACATTGGACCATCTTATTCTCCATTTGAGATCGAGACATATCGAGCCCTTTTTTGTGAGTTTCGAGATGTCTTTGCCTGGACCTACGAAGAAATGTTAAGTATCGACCCAAATATAGTTGTACATGAAATTAAGATGTATCTTAATGCCAAACCTGTATAGCACCACCTCCATCTAGTCCATCCCAAGAAGGTTGTAGGTATTAAGGTTGAAGTTGAAAATCTTCTTCAAGATAGTTTCATATACCCAATTCTTTTAACTAATTGGGTGTCAAATGTAGTCCCTGTCATGAAGAAACGGGGTAGCGTTTGAGTGTGTGTTGATTATCAGGATGTTAAACATGCATTTCTGAAGGAAAATTATCCCACCCTATTTATTGACCAGATTATTGATGACTTTGTTGGTTGCAAAATTTATTCATTTACATATGGAATTTCAAGCTATAATCAAATTAAAATTCTCCTTGTAGACCATCCTAAAATTAGTTTTATTTGTCCCTGGGGCACATTCACATATAGGAAACTCTCATTCAGTTTGAATAACGTTGGGGCCACATTTCAATATGCTATAAATTATTCCTTTTATGATATAAAACACATCATTCAACCATATTTGGATGACCTCCCTGCTCACTCCAAAAATCAGGTTGATCACCCAATGCATCTTCAAGCTATCTTCCTTCATTGTAGACATTATAATATTCGACTTAACCCACATAAATGTTTGTTTTGTGTCATTTATGGTCATATTCTAGGTTTCTTCATATCAAAACAAGGAATTCTTATCGATCCATTGCAAGTACAAGCGATCGTTGATTTTCTTACACTTTCTTCACTTGTTCATCTTCAACGACTTCAAGGGAAAGCTCACTTCCAATGAAGATTCATCCCCAATTACAATGAGTTTACCAAAGGATTCACTCATTTGCTGAGAAGAAGGATTCCCTTCCACTGGGATGACATAGCTTAGAAAGCATTAGATGCCCTAAAATATGTGTTGGTTCAGGCATCTCTTCTATATCGCCCTGATTATGAGCGCAACTACTTCCTATATCTTGTTGTTACCATTTCTATTATAGAAATGGTATTGGAGCAAGAACATGATTTAGGGAAGGAGCATCCCATTTATTATCTAATTCAAAATCTTAATGATACCGAGATATGATATTCCCACATAGAAAAGTTGGTTTTGGTGGTCGTTCAAGTAGTTCAAAGATTTGTCCATTACATCTTGCTTCAGAAAACTATGGTTGTTTCAGATTGCAACCCTATGACATAAATTTGGTCAGGTCAATTGCTGGGGGGGAAGTACTTGAAATGGATTGTCATTTTACAATAATTTGACCTAGAGTTCATTGAACCCAAATCAAAGAAATCCCTAGTTTTTGGAGAACTATTGTATGATCTCCCTTCCCCTGATTCAGAGTTTACATCTGAAGATTATATTCTCGACGAGTCATTTATGATCTCGTTATCTGACCCATTGTATGGAGATTTCATGATTTATCTCCAAACCCATACTTTCCAGTCTAATACCTCTCACTCAGAGTAGTGACGTTTTGATGCAGGAAAGTGTTCCCTCTGCGGACAGAGGCAACCCCTCTAGCCCTAGAGTGGGTCTAATCATAGCAAGGACAGATCGACAATAGATTTCCTTAAACAATCATAGTTGGAGGCCTACCTCAACTGGTGGTTGATGGAGTTCTGTTGCGCTACTCCAGCTTTCGCTTCCTTCTCCTCAATGAGTGATCAACCTGGAACAATGCAAAGGAAATACAACAAAGCACGTAACTGGAAAACAACACTGATCTATTTACTCGCAAAGTTAAGAAGTCATGAGCTATCAAGTAAATTACATACAAAACATAGGGAAACATCATTGATTGTATTAATAATGAAATAAGAGCAAGCTTACAACTGGAGTCTTGACATTGCAAGCCTTCTCAGAGGATCCATCCAGTGTATTTCTCAAGCATTCACCCTTTGAAGATGGATCTTCCAAACATACAAAACCTCTCTCTCACTCATAAGTTTTAACACAAAGTTAAGGGAAATTCACAACCTTCCACAAGCTATCAACAATCCCACACTTGTCACACCCACACTAGCTATCTAATCAAACTCAAAAGCACTAACAACACTGCTTAATCCAAGAAATTACCAACTAGTTGATCATATCAAATGTGAGTGTTTAAATAGGAGAAGGAGGCTCCATGAAAGGTGGAAGAGAGAGCTTATGCCCAAGGAAGGTAGCACAAATGATGAAACTGCCATACTAGAGGAGGAAGGGCAACACAAACTATGCCAACAACCAGGTCTAGAGACATCCAGAAGGCAGACTGTTGGATCGAATTTGCCCAATGTGGATCATCGCGAGTTGATAACTAATATTAACACTGACATCGCTAGTAGTCAATGTAGCCAGTTAGACCGTCGCTAAAGATAGCAAATAGCCTCGTACCAGAGCATGAAATTGGACCATCGCGGGAAATAGATGTACTTCCATGTTGGAAGCATGGCTAGACTGTTTATGACTACTATCCATCGCGTATATTAAGTCCATCCTCACGATGAGCCATAAAACTTAGGAAAAGTGGGTCAAATGGTAGCATAAGAAAGCATTTGTTCAGTATGAGCATGTTTTAATTGGACACATGACACAATAGAAGGCCTAGGGTGAAGGCAGTGACAAATTACTATGTAACAGATGCTCCCTAAAGTATGAAGCCCGAGAGAGTGGGAGGGATGAAATGCTTTACGAAATTGACTGAGCTAGAACACCATCTAGAAGAACCTACATGCACAAGTACAACTGATACCTCTGATAGTGAAATACATGTAGTCTAGGCATGGCCACAGCCATCCAAAAGACATACGAACTAGGTCTATGGTATGGACACAGCCATCTAGCTAGTAAGACCATATATAATGACAAAGATATGGTCGCGGCCATCTAAGAAGACTCAGGTATGGTCGCAACCATCCATCAACGAGTCATGTAATCACGAACCAATCCACGCAGCCTGAACATGTGTAATCTGAGTTCGGGGTCTTGAAACCAAACCAACCATAGTACAAATTCTAGCATGCGAATAGATGCGCTGAGGTTGAGCATGATAGAAAGTCGCTTGATTACCGGTCAATGAGTAAAACCATTAACAAGTGTAAGAGAAACCACCAATAATGCCAATGGTTCTCAAGGTACTGTGTAGTATAATCTACGAAGTGTGAAGAATGAGCTGATGTTGAACGCTTGTGGAATCACCCAATCGATGACCAATGATGAAAGTCAATCTTCAGTTACGAAGAACTTGCCATTGAGGCATGCAAGCTCCAAGGTACCAATGGCGATCTCTAGATCAATCTCTTGGATAATGAGCTAATGTCAACAAGAGACGATCTATCACAGGAGGGCCATAATGTTTCCCCCATCAATGACATGAGACAAGGAACAAGCAGTAGATGGCAAAACAGAGTATCAGAGGAGGAGGTAAGGATATAAACTGTAGAAGGATTATACTCATGAACATATCGGCAACACGACTCTGGAGGGTAGCAGCATTCAAATACCAAGGGATTAGAGGCTTGATGGAGACAGCATGGATCAGATGGGATGAGGCTAAATGGCAAACCAAACCCGCGAAAGGCCAAATGACGATGTATGGATATCCCAACTTGACAAGAAGCAAAAGTGTCGATGTTCAAGAGTGACTAGCTACCATAGACAATCAATGATGGTTTCCAAATTTCCCCCACCATTACTGGTGAGTACCTCAATTATTCTTGAAAACAAGCTTGAAGGGGATAGCATGTGCTTGTAATATAAGTTTGACCTTCGATGTAATCCAACCTAGTAATATTTTAATGAGCCCTAGGGAGGAGAAGCTCGAGTCTCGTCATGGTGAAAATTCCAATGTCATCAGGGTTTAACGAGTCTGACATAGGCAAAATCGGAGTATTTTTCATGTTTTGGAGAGTTTGAAAAAGAAACGGAAAAGAAAACTCCAGGGGGGTCCTTTTTCATAGATTTGTGTCTCTCGAGCCTGAAAAAGTATAAAATGATACTCAAAAGAATCACTTGACCATTATGATCAAGGAGTACTTTTCGTGATTAGTGGCCTCGACCCAAAAATGTAGAAAAGTGATCAAAACCATGTCATTTCGTAACCAATAACAAGCTCAAAACGACAAAAGCTCGGCAATCTTTTCACGTTTACACGGTCAGAAAAGAGCTTAAAGCAGACCGCCTCTCATTTCGTTTAACGAGCCAAAAGGGACAACTCAGCTATCTTTTCGTCTTTTAAGTCGGAAAAGAGTGTTAAAGAAGACTTTATGGATCAAGTGCACACGAAGTATGACATAACTCCACTACATGTAGTTCTACACAAAACACGTCAAACGTAAAACCCATTCGACACAAACGATTAATATATGCGGAAACACAGTTAAAAACCAAAAACTCCAATCAACCATGCAATAAAAATGGAAAAAACCCATATTCTAAAGTAAAATTTTTAATATTTCAAAAAGTTACTATAAAAGGGGGGGGGGGGGGGTTAATTCATTTGTTTTTACGATTTTCACTATTTGTTTTACCTTGGAGCGTTTGGAGCACCAACCTGGGCAAATTTCTCAAGTTGATTCTAGCCTCATCTGTCTGTGGTTCGTCCTCAAACCTCTGCCAAGTAAGCACATTTCTTCCTACGCTTCATTTTGGTCATTTTTTCATGCAATTTAGAATTAGGTAGCTGAATTGAGACAAATTTTTGAATCGGAGTCCGTCTCTCAGTCATCACGGGAAAGTCACTCGGGTCTGTGATGACTGAGCGTGATTTACATGTAGCACCTCCAGATCGTCATGAGAATCTGATGTATTCTCGCGATGATCGCGAGAAAAATGAACTGTGAACTGAGCACCATCGTAGCTGTTTTAGAAACAGTCGCGATGGCGACATGAAATTAATTTTTTTGTGTAAATTATGAATTCAAATTTACAAAAGAAGTTCTAATTCATTTTTTCTTGTCATGCTGGGCATCATGGCATTTCTTTGGCAGGAATGAAATCACAATGTCAACAATGAGGAAGCCTTCACTAATGTTGGGTGCCGAAATGCTTTACGTGCATACGAGTTGCTAAAATTCTTCCTTACTCTCCACCTATAGGCCCAACCCGATTTATTAGAGCTGATAATCTATGCCTGGAATCCAAGAGACGAAAAATTCATAATTTTGGGTAGAGACATTGATTTTGACGCTACGAATATATATTTCCTGACCAGATTGTCCTGTCGTGGTGAGAGGCCGATCCTAGACGACCAATGGACTGGGAACAAATCACTAGATATACTGATGGAATGAGTGTGCTCACGGGCATGCAAATCAAAAAGTGGGAAGGTGGCAATTCCAACGATGGGAGACTTGGTTCTTTGTGCAGTTCTATTTATGGTGACAAGGGTAGCGGGCTCCCAAGCCCAATATTAGGCAACAAAGACCCAACTTCGGTTGGCTCTTGAATGCTTCAATCCGACCATGTTCAACTAGGTGGAAATAGTGATGAGCAACATGAAGAGACATCTTACCAACTGCTGGACTTGGACTTGCCCAGACCGCGGGAGACCAGGATCACATGGTGAGCACATGTTATGCCACGAGGAGGTGGCAAACGACCAGTGTCATGGGGACACTATTCCATTTGTGGCTGGAATGCTAGACAATCTTCATCGAGGACTAGCCATATGTTTGTATGGAATTTCATGGAGACCCTGACATGCGTCTGCCCATTGGCAAGTAGTGGGACAATGGACGTAAAGCACTTGATCATGCTATTTTTGTATTTTATCTTTTATGATGTTTTTTAGATTTTTCATGCTTGAAGGGGATAGCATGTGCTTGTAATATAAGTTCAACCTTTAGTCAAATCCAACCTAGTAATAGTTTAACGAGCCCTAAGGAGGAGAAGCTCGAGCCTCTTCATGGTGACGAGTCCAAAGTCGTCAGGGTTTAACGAGTCCAACATAGATAAAAATCAGAGTCTTTTTCATGTTTAGAGAGTTTGAAAAAAGTAGAGAAAAAGAAAATTCTAGGGGGGGTCCTTTTTCATAGATTTGTGTCTCTCGAGCCCGAAAAACTATAAAATGATACTCAAAAGAACTGCTTGGCCATTACGATGAAGGAGTACTTTTCGTGATTAGTGATGTCAACCTGAAAAAGTAGAAAAGCAATCGAAACCACGTCGTTTCATAGCCAATAACGATCCTGAAATGGAAAACGATCGTCGATCTTTTCACATTTATATGGTCGGAAAAGAGCTTAAAAAAAACCACCTCTCATTTCATTTAACGATTCGAAAGGAACAACTCAGCTATCTTTTTATTTTTAAGTCGGAAAAGAGCATTAAAGATGACTTTACAGACCAAGTGCACATGAATTACAACATAACTCCACTACCTGTAGTCTTGCACAAAACAGGTCAAACGTAAAACCCATTCGACATAAATGATTAATATATATGGACACATAGCTAAAAACCAAAAAGAACTCCAATTAACCATGCAATAAAATGGAAAAAACCCACATTCTAAAGTAAAATTTTAAATTATTTCAAAAAATTACTATAAAAAGAGTGGGGTCATTCATTTGTTTTTACCATTTGCACTGTTCATTTTACCTTGGAGTGCTTGGAGCACCAACCTGAGTGAAGTTCTCGAGCTGATTCTGGCTTCATCCATCCACGGTTCATCTTGAAACCTCCACCAAGTAAGTAGGTTTCCCCTTGCGCTTCATTTCAGTGGTATTTTTATGTAATATAGCATTAGGTAGGAAAAGTTAGATGGATTTTTGAATTGGAGTCTGCCTCTCGGTCATCATGGAAAAACCGCTCGGGTTCGCGATGACCGAGCACGATTTACACATAACACTTTCAGATCGTCACGAGAATTTGATGTATTCTTGCGATGATCGTGAGAAAAATGAAATTTGAACTAAGTGCCATCACGACTGTTTTAAAAACAGTCGCGATGACAATGCGGAAATAATTTTTTACATAAATTATGAATATAAATTTACAAACGAAGTTCTAATTCATTTTTTCTCATCATGTAGAGCATCATGGAATTTGTTTGGCAGGAACAAACTCACGATGTCAATGATGAGGAAGCTTTTGTTGATGCTCGGTGCCAAAATGCTTTACGTGCATGCAGGTTGCTAATATTCTTCCTTACTCTACATATTTGGGCCCAACCTGATTTATTAGAGCTAATAATCTGTGTTTGGAACCCAACAGATGGAAAATTCATAATCTGGGGCCGAGACATTGAGTTCGATGCTACGAACATATATTTCCTGACCAGATTGTCCCGTCATGGTGAGAGGCTGATTCCAAAAGGCCAACAACCCAGGGACAAATCACTAGAGATGCTGATGGCATGAGTGTGCCCATGGGCACACAAGTCAAAGAGTAGGAATGTGGAAATTCCGACGGTGGAAGACTTGGTTCTTCGTGCAGTTCTCTTTATGGTGATGAGGGTAGCGGGTTCCCGAGCCCAACATGAGACAACCAAGACCCAACTCCAGTTGGCTCTCAAATGCCTTAACCTGACCATGTTCAACTAGGCGGAAACAGTGACGGCAAACATGAAAAGATAGCTTACCAACTTTCGTCGTGCAGAGATGAAACAATTTGGTTATAGGTCTATCTTGATCCCGCTCATGCTGGAGCAGGTTCCATCACTGCAGTTATAAGATATGGACTTGGACGCACCCAGACCGCTAGAGACCCGGATCACACAGTGGGCACATGTTATGCCACGAGGAGGTGGCGGATGCCCTGTGTCATCGGGGACACTGTTCCGTGAGTGGCTGGAGCTCCAGACGATCTTCATTGAGGACTAGCCATATGCTGGTATGAACTTTCGTGGAGACCCCGACATGTAGCTGCCCACTAGCGAGCAGTGGGATGATGGTGGTACAACACTTGATCACGCTATTTCGTATTTTGTCTTTTATGATGTTTTTTAGATTTTTTCATGCATATGTCCTAATGATGTACTCTATGGTATTTGTAGATGTGGGACCAGTGAGGCCTGTAGGACTAGCTCCAGAGGCTGGAGGGATCCACAATGTATCAAATAGCTGGCCTTGGCTCCCCTAGCTGGCGATTCAGTGGATACAGTGGCCCAAAATCTTGAGGGTCTAACGGCGGGGATCCTTGATTATATGGGGATCGAGGAGGTCCCCTTAGAGTTCCAGATACATATAGTAGGGGTGATACCCAGGTTGCACCAACTATTGAGATGGGTCACACAAGTGGTGGTGTGATATAGGGAGCATAACCCACTGCAGTAGATGCCTAGGTTTTATTTCCTGCTAATTTTTTGAGAGACATGTATCTCAAATGTATGGAGAACACAGACTCTATTTGGACATATACACTTATTTTTTGAGTGCCTCAGTGTGCCAAATGAGATATTTATATATATACATATTCCTATGGTTCATTATTGTGTTTTGAATGCTTCTATATGCTGTTTTGATTACATGTTACACAAATGTCTGTCTAATACATGGTTTTCTAATGCATTAGTTAATGTGTTTAATCTTCTTGGAATGTGTTGATATGTAATAAAATCAAAATTCCTTTCTAACAATTTTTGTAAATACAACCGCAAAATCAGATGATCTTTGACGGAATAATGCCCATTAAGCTGGTGGACAACAAGCTGAGAGTCTAGATTCACAACCAATGAACAAATGCTGAGGTTAATAGACTTAGTCAGTAATTCAATAACAACATTGTATTCAGTGACATTGTTTGTGGTACAATGCAGACAAACACCTTGAAGGTCTACTAACTCACCGTGAGGATCATAGATAACCCATGCCGCAGAAGACAGGTTGTGTGTACTGTGGCAGGCACCATTAGTGAAACCAACGTAAGGTGTACCAGACATCTGCACATGAAGCAAAAAGACATAATAAGTGGAAATTATGCCTACACACCAAGCCAGACATGAAAATACACACACACAACACACTTGCTGAGAACACACGTATGTACAAATCAGAATGCATATGGTTCATGCATAATATTTTTTAAGATAAATCCCATTGCGAGGCTTATATAGAGGGTTCCCTTCATAATCAGTCAGCTCATAGGCCCCCTTTTGCAAAACTCGCTTTACAATATAAGGCCCGTGCCACATGGGCTCAAATTTGCCTGCCCCCAACTTATCATTCGCTTGATCATAAAGCAGACTAAATCTCCTTCAACAAAAGAACGCGGATGGATAGTATGATCGAAGTGAGTTTTCACTCTCTTCTTCTATGCTTCAATGGCTAGAGAGGCTAGTCAATGAGTCTCATCTAGTCGCTCTAGATAGAGAAGACGTTCTTCTACCAGAGTAGTGTTGGGGAGTAATTTGACAACTAATTTTAGAGAAGGGATCTCGCACTCAATTGGAAGGGTAGCCTCCAGATCGTAAACCAATTGGAACGGAGCGAACTCGGTGGCATCCTTCACTGAATTTTCGTAGGCACATAAGGCAGAGAATGGGATCAAATGCCAGTTGGACTTGTGCATGCCAACGATGCGTTGAAGCATCATAAGTAGAACCTTGTTGATAGCTTCCACTCGACCATTGGCCTGAGGATAGTATGGTGCCAAGCTATCATGCCACAAGCCTAGCTGGGTTGTTAACTCAGTCATCATGTGATTACAGAAGTGTTTTTCATGAACAGTGACGATAGCCTGAGGGACTCCAAATCGTGAAATAACATGATTGAATAAAAATTGCACTGATGTGTGACTATCCTCGGATAGTGTAGGCATCGCCTCGGCCCATTTTGTGAAATAATCAATGGCAACGATGATATACCCATGCCCACCGGCCGAGCGAGGGTTACAGGTCATATAATCAATGCTCCATTTGGCAAAAAGGCCGACAGTAATAACAGGGTGCAATGGAGCAGGGGGCATGTGCATCTTCCATTGGTAGATTTGACACTCATGACAAGCGCGGACAGCAAGAATGCAATCCTTAAAGATAGAGGGCCAAAAATAACCAGCATGGAGAATCTCCTGAGTAGTAGCATACCTGGACATGTGAGCACCACAAGTGCTAGAATGGCAATCATTTAGAACTCATTCGGCTTCCTCGAATGTTAAACATTGGTGGAGGATAGAGGCGGCACTGATATGGTATAGGGTGTCCCAAATAATGAGATAAGGTTGAGAATGATTTTGAATCTATCACCGAGCATCCTTGGACAAATCGGGACAAAAGGAGTACGTCTCAAGATAGAAAATAATATCCCCGTACCAAGGATCGAGGGTACTAATCAAGAATAGAGTTTCATCTGAAATATGGTCCTCTAACTAAGAGGGTGTGGTAGCAGATGGCAGAAAGCAAAGCAACTCAACGAAGAGAAGGGACTTCTTGGACTTGGCGGTGGTGAACTCCAAGTCGAACTCTTGAAGGATGACTATCCACTTTGAGTATTTGCCCTCTAGTAACTGACATGACAAAATGTACGTCATTGGGTTGCAATCAGAAACCATCATCATGGTACGCAATAATATATAATGGTGGAAATGTTGAATATCACAAATGGTGGCCAATGCCAACTTCTCGACATAGGCATAGTGAGTTTTTGTATCAAGCAGATTGCGATTTAGATAATAAATAACATGCTCAGTACCATCATCATCGTCTTGAACTAGAACCATGCCAATGGTGGTGTCAGTAGCGGCTAAATAAAGAGTGTAGTCCCGGTGATAATAAGGAGGACGTAACAAAGGAGTGGAAACAAGGAGAGCCTTTAGGTGCTCAAATGACTCTTGTGCAGCGGTATCCCATAGGAAAGGGGTGTCACGTTTTAATAACCACATATAGCCGTTGGCCACTTCAGCATAATTTGGGATGAATCGTCATAAAAAATTTGCTTTTCCCTGCAAACTCTGCAATTGCTGCAGAGAAGCAGGGGGAGGAAGATTCAAGATGTCTTCGAATTTAAGAGGATCCAAATGGATACCCTCTCGGGAGACGATGAACCCAAGAAGTCTACCTAACTTGACACAGAAGACACACTTATGCGGATTAAGCTAGTTACGATAGTGTCTACAGCGGAGAAAAATTTCGCGAAGGTGGGTCGGATGGTCTTGGAATTTCACTAAATGAGTCGGAAGGTAATTTAGGTAAGGTTGCACAATGTGTCGAATATCATGAAACGCGTAAGACATTGCACGTTGGATTGTGGCACCAACATTTTTTAAGCCGAAGGGGAGCTTTTTATAAGCGAAAGTGCCCCATGGACAGATAAAGGTAGTATTGTGTTGATCTGCCAGGCCAATATTAATCTAGTTATAACCAGAAAAGTCGTCCATGAATGAGTATATTTCACTCCCGGCACACTCATCAATAAGCTAGTCAATGAAGGGTGTAGGGTAGTTATCTTTTGGATAGGCCCGATTAATATCACGATAGTGAACACATACCCTGATAGTGCCCTGTTTTTTAGTTACAAGGACAATATTAGAGACCCAATCTATGAGTGGGATGGGATAAACGAAACCAGCCTTAAGAAGCTTTTCAACTTCCACTTTAATAGATGCAACCTTTCGGGGGTGCATGGGGCATAGACGCTGCCGAAAAGGTCTAACACCTATATAGGTAGGTATCTCATGCACCACGATGCTAGGATCTATGCTGGGCATTTCTTTGTAAGACCAAGCAAACACATCACGAAATTCGTGAAAAATATCAGTATAAATTTGAATCTCCTCCAGGGTACAAGTTACTCCAACATGGATGTGCTCGACAATCCCTGATTTAATAGAGATGTTGATTGGCTTATTTTGTGTGATGTTCTCCATATTCCCTTCAGAAGACACTTGATGGATTTAGATGGGTGTTTGAAGAGGTTGAAAAGGGAGACAAGAAGCAATTTGCTCAAGACAAGTAAGCATTTCCTGATGGGTAGGGAGAAATGATGAACGATGCTGATGATCAGACCAAGGGGGTTCCTTGAAAGAAATGGTCTCAATAATTACTTCATCAGAAGGAAAAATTTCTTGTAAAGGGTCTAAAGAAGAATCATCTCTAAGCCAAGGGGAGTGAATGTATGAGTCAAGAGCTCTGCTTGATGGAGCGGATTTAGAGGATGGAGCCGATGCAAAAACAATTTCGACGTAGTTGAGCTCGGCAGGACTCAACAGCATCTCATCGCCCCAAGACTCTATCTGATCAACAGGAGGAAGAATCCATGGATCAGAGTGAACATAAATCATATTAATGGGAGAAATGATGGGAGGTGGGAGTGAAAAAACACCCATAAGGGCAGGATATTTAAAGAGTCCAGCACCCACACTCTCACAAGGAACAAAGGTATGCTTCACGAACGGCATGTTGCCATCAGAGGAGGAGGAAAAGAAGGATAACTGGTCTACTGTGACGATCTTCCCCTAATGAGGGAAATGAATGACACGAAATAGAGATGAAGCCACAGCTCGCATGGCATATGTCCAGCTTCATCCTAAAAGGAAGTTGTAAGTTAAATTTTCATCAACATCTTCAACCTCCACTTCGACCATCTTCCCTTCCAATGTAATGGGAAAATGTTGCAGTATACCATAAGGACAAGACTCTCTCCCATCAAAGGCTTCCAAGGTCGTAGGAGACTAGCTTAGAGTCGGAGAACCAATAGCCTTCCAACAAGCAATAGACATTATGCTAGTAGAGGCACCTTCATCAATGACGACACAATGAATTGTTTTAGAATTGATGATGACCTGAATAAGGAAGGCAATTTGGTGAATCAGTGTTCGTATATGACTGTCCAGGTCAAAAGGGATCAAATCTGAGTTAGTCGGGTCAACGCCACCGATGGCCGATAGCAAAGACTTCCTCTGAGAGGGGAAACTCTAGAGAACTTCTAACATGGACATAGCTGACGGAGCTTGGGCTAAGTCCTCAACGATGCTATAGTGCTGAGCATCATGAGCATTAGGGTTGTATGAAGATTTCTGGAGTACGCCTTTAGGAGGAGGTCGGGTGACCGTCTCAGTGCTAGGTCGCTCAATATGAAGGGGACTAGCACTCGACGAAGGAGCACTAGAGGGGACCTTAGGCTCTTTCTCAGTAGGCGTGGGATACTCTTTTGCCCGAGTACTAATGTGGACAAGAATCGTCCCAGTCATAAATACCTGAGAACCAAAGGGAGAAGAGGATTGCGATGGATCAACCACCATTTGAGTTTGCTGTGAGGGAAAAGGTTCTTTGAGCACGACAAGAGTTCTAGGGGCACCTTTTAGCAAATGAATAACTTCAGACCACCTTGAGTAGTCTTTGGTATAGTGATCTTCATCACATATAAGGCAAGGATACTTAGGCTTGCATTTGGCACCCTCCTCAGGTGGAGGTTTAGGGGAATCTTGCTTTGGCTAATCAGCCTTATTCTTTCCTTTTCCCTTCTTTTTCCCTTTTGAGGCTTTGTCTATTGTGGTTGACTAAATGGCATTAACCTCATAAGTGTTACCAGTGTTGGATACAACCTGAGAAGTATTTTCATTTGAAGCATTCGACTTTTGCTTCCCAGGGTTCGCAGAAGATTTCTTAGTGTGCGCATTGACAGAATCAATGACACCATCAACAAATGGTGTTGGCAGAGCTTTGGAAGTCCAGGGCCTCAGAGCATCAGGAAAATAATCATATAGCATACCGGACTTGGAGTAAACCAAGTCAAGGTACTAAGCACATGCAATAGCTTGCTCTTCAGTTACACATGCCCCCATAATAATGTCCCGGGCTATTGGACTGACAAATGAAGTTTTGAACCAATCAGTCAGAAGCTGATTGGGAATCAAAAACTTAATCAAATAACAACGTCGTATCCATTCATGAATATGATTGGAGATATGCATGTCCGTAGTCTATTTAAGGATGTCAGGAGATTGTGAATGTTTCATATTGAATCGGCAACTGAAAATGAGTTAAAAATGCCATAGCTAATGAGTTAAAGTCCTGAAAAGATCCGCAAGCTAGCTCAATATACCATTTAGCAGCAGAACCAGTGAGAGTCTATTGAAAACGGTAGACCCGGATTGAATCATCAAGCCATGAGTTTTATGAGCACCATAGAGGATATGTCATGACATGAGCTTGGGGATCTTCTCCAACTTTGCCATCAAACTTAGTACAGTCACCTGGAATTTTGGTTGGAACCGACAGCCAATACGGATTATGAAGAATGGGATCATTTGTCAGTTTGGACACATCTGGTAATTCTAACATGGCTAAAAAGGGTAACTAAGGATTAAAGGACATCTAAGGTCATGGGTAGGAGGTAGCACTAGAGTTCCGCCTAGCCACTTGTTGCCCCCATTGGTTTTGTCCTGACGGATTTGGCCCATAAGGGTTTTGTCCGTAGGAATTTTGCTCATAGGGATTATAGTTGTAACTGGATGGTTGACCCTGGATTTGCCTCCCAACATTCGACTGATTACCAACTTGGCCTGTAGGAGCAACATATGGTTGCTAGAAATTATGATAAAGATTTACCTCCAGTTGTTGATAATTTTATATGGGGAAAATTGGGCTTGCCCTTTGGATTGCTGAAAACCATAAGGTGGCTGGGCTCCAAACTGAGCTTGGGAGCCAAGCTATGTTTGATAAGTAGGTTGAGATTGGGATCCAACCAGAATTTGAAGACTAGATTGGGTCTGAAGCCCAGACTGGGGCTGAAAACCGAGTGGTGCTTGAGAAGCAACAATCATTTGAGTGCTCGGTTGAGCAGGCCCAGATGGATGTCCTTGGGAGAATTGAGGCTGAGCCATCTGGCTAGAAGGTTGACCCAGTTGAGATTGAGGTTGACCCATTTGCCCAGAAGGTTGAGCTTGCTGGGTACTGGGTTGTCCTGATTAGCTGTATGGCTGAGCAGACTAGATAGTTGGTTGGCCTGGTTGATTTTGAGGCTGACCAATTTGTCTAGGAAGTCGATTAGGTTGGATAGTGGGTTGGCCTTGCTAAATGTAAGGCTAATTGACTTGCCCAGAAGAGTGGCCTTCCATGATACCGGGTTGACCTTGTTGAATGTAAGGTTGTCCCGGATTTCTAGAAGGTGGCCTGAAATAAGTAAAGGAGGAACCACCAAAGGCCAAAGGTTGTCCCTGGAAGGGTTGTCCTTGTGGGCCTCCAGGTTGCGCTGGATAAGGTTGTCCATAAGACGGCTGACCTTGATAGCATGGCCCTTGAACATTTGCGGGCGATGCTTGGCCACCATGATAAGTGGTGGTACCCCAAGCAACAGACAACAGAACCGTGACCTCAACGGCGGGTTGAGATGGCAGGGGTCCGAGATAATAGATATGAGCTCCACGAGAATCATAATAATGAAACAGATTTTGGGGATCCAAATTCTGAAGAGCTTGTACATATTAATCATATGCCCCCCTGCTGCAATGGAACTAGAAGAAGGTGGGGCACTTAGTGTGGGATTGACAACTCCCGCCGTCAGGCCACTACAGGTAGGACTAACGGAAGGCCTGGCAATAGTAGTGACCACTAAAGAAGAAGTGGTGGCGCTGACAACAGGGGTTGAAGAAGCCACACAAACGGTTGGCATGGTTGGAGTAGATGTGATGGGCACATTGTGAATCTGAAGTGAAAAGGCTCCGAAGTTGGAGGGACCGTACAAGACCATATGGAACTCGAAAGGGGAGACCTAGAACCGATGATGTCTGCTAAAGCATTATATCTTAAAGGCAATGTGACACCAAGGGAAGTAACACGGAAAGGAAAAGTTTTCGTAGGTATAGGTATTTCAATTTCTGACACAAAGGATTCTTCACCAGAGACGGGAGTCATCTCATCCATGTTAGAGGAAGACATCAGGACCGAAACATTAGGAGGAGTAGCAGGAAAGTCTTCCTCGAAAGGCTCCCAAACGGGATTCCAACGGATGTCGTAGGATTCATCCTCTGGGGCACGAGAGTTAAGTGGTTGGATGCTCGAGATAACAGGGAGAGTATCAATAACAACCGGAACCTTGGGAGCGACAGAGGATGGAGACCCTTGGTCACTTGGAACAGGAGATGGGATCGGTGACTCCGCCAGGATGATTCAATTCAAAATCCTAGGAAAACTAACGAGAAAGAACCCTACACAAACTAAAATACAAGCAAGATCTAACTAGGTAACTGTGAACGCGGCCAAATAAATTTTAAGACACAGGAATAGAACTTGACCTTTTCATCTTTAAAGAGTCGAGAAAAGGACAAAAAGATGACTCTAGTCACCTTCGAATATTTAATGATCCTGAAGTGACAAGTGCTCAGATGGACCTTTTCTTTTAGGGAGTCTGAAAAGGAATGAAAGTGACTACTCTGGAGAACTAGGATGTAAAAATTTCTGTTTTCCCACCCCGGTTTTTAGTTTCTCCTTATTTCTCCCATGTAGTTAAATGCCCTTTCCCATAACCATACATTCAACAAGCTGAAAAAAATAAATTTGCTGAAAACACAAATTCTGGAAATTTTACAGAATGTTGGAAATTGCAGAAATAAAAATCAACAGTAATAAACAACCATTAAAACACTGATATTTTTTGTCAATGTGACCCTGGAAAAACCCCCTACAACTCTTGGGGAAAACAAGTTTGAAAGCTCTTCTTTATTTCTGAAAAAAAAGCCTTTTTACAGCAAGAAAATATTCAGCAAAAATCAGCAAGCAAACTTTTACAACTTATCTCAGCCTTGCTGAAAAACTGCCCTGCTGAAACTTCGCTGTTGTTACTCCGCTGCTGAAACTCCGCTACTGATACTCCACAGCTCACTATCCAGAAATCTCCCTTGCTCTCTTGTTCTCCTTTCTCTCAATCTGCTCATGAAAGAATTGAATCGAATATGATCTTTTCATCCTTTTCCTCTGTTAATATAACTCCAAATGACTTTTGGGTGATCCAAGTGACTTTTGGGTGATCCCTAAATCCAATGGCTGAAATATATTTAGATCAATGGCTAAGATTAAATGCACATTTAAATCTCACTTTCTATTTTTTAATTCACCCACTTTAATAAAGACCCACTTAGTCATTTATTTCCAAAGTCACTTTTCCTTTCTAATTTTTCATTGACTTTATAAAATTCACTTTAAAATTAGACTTAGTAACTTTATCACTTAAAGTGACTTTTAAATTAGATTTTACCTTTATAAAAATTATAAAGTCACTTTAGGAGAAAAATTAAAATCTTTGGACACTTTTCCCTAGGCCAAAGATCAAAGCCTAAGGGAACCACCTGTCCTCCGGTACCAAATTTCAACACTCCCTCTTACCCAGGAAGGTGTTCCTCACCGCACCCATCTTGTCTCTGAAGTAAACATGCTTGCCCCGTGGTAAGGCTTTGGTAAGAATGTCTGCTACCTGCTCATCAGTGGAAATATACTCAAGCTTCACAACTCCCTTCTGAACATAGTCTCTGATGAAATGATATCTGATCCCATATGCTTTGACCTGTCATGAAATACTGGATTCTCCGTGAGTTTAATGCAACTCTGATTATCACAGTAGATCACTGAAGGTCTCAACGGCTGACCAAATAAGCCAAACAACATCTTGCGAAGCCAGATGGCCTCACAACTAGCTAGACTGACTGCCATATACTCTGCTTCTGCTGAACCCAGTGCTACTGACTGCTGCTTCTGGCTGAACCATGACACTACTGCTGAACCCAACCCAAAATAGCACCCTGAAGTGTTCTTCCTATCAGAAGCACAACCTGCCCAATCAGAATCAGTGTATCCTACCAATCTCACTCCATCTCCCTGCCTGTAGTCCAGACCATAATCCACTGTCCCCTGCAAGTACCGC
>APFE030955286.1:107454-180947 GCA_000404065.3 Pinus taeda
CCTCCACCCTCAATCCCAATGACATCCTGCTGTCTTAAAACTGAAAAATAGCACTGCTGTAGTAAAGATAAAACCTGCTGTTTATGAAAAATCAGCTTGCTGGAATTTTCTGAGTGAAAAATCAACAGCTGTAATTTTTTCTCTTTTGCTGTCCCAAACTGCCCTTTAGCACTCAAGCTCTGATACCATGTTAAAATTTCTGTTTTCCCACCCCGGTTTTCAGTTTCTCCTTATTTCTCCCATGTAGTTAAATGCCCTTTCCCATAACCATACATTCAACAAGCTGAAAAAAATAAATTTGCTGAAAACACAAATTCTGGAAAATTTACAGAATGCTGGAAATTGCAGAAATAAAAATCAGCAATAATAAACAGCCATTAAAACACATTAAAACACTGATATTTTTGGTCAATGTGACCCTGGAAAAACCCCCTACAACTCTTGGGGAAAACCAGTTTGAGAGCTCTTCTTTATTTCTGAAAAATGTCTTTTTACAGTAAGAAAAATATTCAGCAAAAATCAGCAAGCAAACTTTTACAACTTATCTCAGCTTTGCTGAAACTCAGCCTTGCTGAAAAACTGCCCTGCTAAAACTTCGCTGTTGTTACTCCGCTGCTGAAACTCCGCTGCTGATACTCCGCGGCTCACTGTCCAGAAATCTCCCTTGCTCTCTTGCTCTCCTTCTCTCAATCTGCTCATGAAAGAATTGAATCGAATGTGATCTTTCCTCCTTTTCCTCCCTTAATATAACTCCAAGTGACTTTTGGGTGATCCAAGTGACTTTTGGGTGATCTCTAAATCCAATGGCTGAAATAGATTTAGATCAATGGCTGAGATTAAATGCTCATTTAAATCTCACTTTCTATTTTTTAATTCACCCCATTTTAATAAAGACCCACTTAGTCATTTATTTCCAAAGTCACTTTTCCTTTCTAATTTTTCATTGACTTTATAAAAGTCACTTTAAAATTAGACTTAGTAACTTTATCACTTAAAGTCACTTTTAAATTAGATTTAACTTTATAAAATTATAAAGTCACTTTAGGAGAAAAATTAAAATCTTTTGGATACTTTTCCCTAGGCCAAAGATCAAAGCCTAAGGGAACCATCTGTCCTCCGGTACCAAATTTCAACAAGCTCTTTCCATTTGAATCAACTTAGATTGTAATGTAGTTATTTCTTTAGCATGATCAACAATCATCCTAACTTGATTTAACTCCATATTTTTCAACTTCTTAGGCAGTTTTTGCATAGGTTCTTCTTCGACTTCTTTTTCCTTTCCTTTAGGTTCTTTTAATTTAACAACATATCTATCAAACCTAGGAATTTCAGATTTTCTAGAAGCCTTCTTGTCTTTTTCCAACTCTAAAGCTCTGAGTTGACAAGCCTTGTAGTCAACAGGCTTGGACCTTCTTAGCTCATAAGAAGTGTCAGGATTGAAAGCATCAAGATAATATTCTAGAAGCATTTTCTCAGTTGGTTTGTAATCAGTAGATATCTCTTTAAGCATACCATTAAACCTTTTATGAAATTCTTCACACGTCTCATTTTCTTTCTTTTTAATGATGCTAATGGATTTTGCTAAAAAGCAATCTTCTTTCTTATCACCAAATTTCTCTCTAAAAGCATTAAGGAGGGAATCAAATGAATCAATGCTATGATTAGGCCTATCCCTAAACCAATCCATAACATCCTGCTCAAGGGTCAAGACGAAGCATTTCATTTGCACATCCTCATAATTATGAGAATTAGCAAATTTAGCCCACCAAGTATGAAAAACATATAAATGATTTTTAATAGTGGTTGCATTATTTCCTTGGAAAGCGGGCAACTTGTCTATACCAATATTAGGAAGGTTATGGGGATAACCCTGGATGTTAGCAAAGTTATGAGGCTCATAGATATCCATGATGTCTGGAATAGGAGGATTCAAGAAGAGTGAATGGATGTCACAGAGATCTTCCTGGCCGAGATTCTCAACGAGTGTATGAGAAGAGAGCTTGTGTAATCTAGCTCTAAGAGCCCTTTCAGGATCTGTAGTAGGATTAGCCAAGCTGCTTGGGTTCCTCCTTGTACACGCCCCTATAGAAGATGAAGGAAGTGGAGTTGCCACCTGGACAAAAATCTAACTTAAGCACATAAGATGATAATGACGAAAATGAGTTGAATATGAATGGGTGAAGATGAAAGGATCAAATGATGAGAAGAGATTGAGAGGACCAAGGATAGAAAAACTCTATCCCTGACAACGACGCCAAAAAATGTTGTTGCAGTGCTTAGACACTTTGTGCGACAACACCCCCAACACTTGCCAAAGGTCCTGCAAACATTTGTTAGATGTTGCAGGAGGTTGCTCTTCGAAATCTGCCACACAACTGTTAGCAAACAATCCAAACAATGGCTGCAAAATAAGTTAAGTATTAGTGGAAAAATTAGCAAGATGTATATATACAATTATAATTCACAAAAGGCTAAGCTAAAGAGTAAGAGTAAACTCTCGTTTTTGCTTAGCTGTCTTCAAGCTCTTAAATAGCAAATGAAAGAAATGAAGTACAATGTTTTTTTAAAAAAAGATTTAAATTTAGAAGTACTCAGCTTATGTACAAACTATGTTCCAAAACCCCTGCAAAACCACTTTGTAAGATAAGACTATGAAGGCTCAAAGAACAAATGAGAGCTCCATGAAGAATGCATCAAGAGTGGGTTGGTCTCTCCAAAGACTTCCCCTCACGTTTGATTCTGTGATCCCAACAAGATGTTCCCTTTACAAAACTTCAATCAAGAATTAGATCCATATAGATTTAACAATAAACAACAATAAAAAACTCTCAATATTTATTTAAAACCAACTAGAGCATTCTATACCTAGAGCATACTTCTAAATCAAATGTCAATGCAAGATAGCTCTACTACATTAACAAATCTACAAAAGCATATGAAAAAAAATTAGATCAAAGAATGAGTAAAAGGAATTCTACCAATGATCAAGAATTCATCACACTCGAAAAGGACAAACACCTCAGGAATGAAACCCCAACATCTTTATTGATATTTTTGAAAGCGTACAAGGCAGCAACGCTTCCGCAAGCACAATAGCTAGTAACAATATGATATCATATGAGAGCCCATGGCTCAATTATATAGAGTTGGGAGAAAATCCCAATGTAGAGTGATTAAACAAGTGGCATGAGGTGACAATCCCAAAAAGAAATTCGAATTTGTTGAATGGAGCTCCAATGCCAAGTATAAAAATCGAGTTCTAGCAAGTGGACATCATTTTCTTCTTCCCTTATGTGCCAAATTCGAATTTTATGATGGAATGACAAGTGTATATGCGTGGTAACCCATGTGGGGACAATTACCCACAAACATCTCCACCAAATATTCTCCCAAATCCTCCCAAATGTGCATTAATTTCACAAATTCGAATTTCCAAGTAAGCAATTTTCTCATTTAATGCCAGAAATTCGATTTTATTTGAGCACATGTCCTTTCGTTGATTTTAGGAGTCACATCACTTTGGGACTTCACTTTAACTCCCCCATAATTTTCCACCTCATTTCCATCACATTTAGCGCATGTGGATATTTATTTTTCTCTATTTATTTAATTTATGGCTTAATTAATTGTTAGATTTCTCACTAAACTTAGGAAAAGTGGGTTTTGAGGGTTCAAAACACATTTTTAACCCCTCAAAATGTGTCATAGTAGAAAGTTGAGGGTGAGAGATGAAAATTTCATTACTCATACCCCATACAACTTCTCTACATATCACTTATTACATTACAAATACAATTTTATTAGTAATTTACGTAGTGTAGAAAATTTAAAAATTAAAAAAATGACTACCTAGACCTAACTAAATTCCACAATTTTTTGTGTAATCTAGTATGGCAATATACATCGACTATAGACACTAAGATGTGTTAGGGGCTCAACCTTCAAACTATCACCCCGACTTTGGGGTAAAAAGTGAGTGAAAGAAACCCAGAAAATTATCCGCCTCTAAAAAAGAAGGGATAATTAACTAGATAAAAAAAACACTCCAAGGTGTACTCGTTTGTTGATCGAGTCCCAACACCCTGGGCCTATTACAGACTCAAAACTCATCATTACTAGTATCACTTATTACAATTCCCCACAAGGTGTGGAATCTGAGTACAAGAAAGGTGATGAGAAAATATAAGTAGAGTTTGAAAAACTCTGTTGACTAATGATATCTAATGGTACAAATGTCCTCTAGATCATCCCGGGCATGGAGTCTTTCAGATAATTATCAGGTGCCACTCTAGTGGTCAATAGTGCCAACCCTAAAGCTAATGGCTAGTAAAGGAGATCCCACAGGACTAGGATACAAGGGTAACCACAAAATCAGGCAATGGAGACAAGAACAGAAACCTAACCCACTCTTTCCGCTAAATCCCCCCACCAATCCATGCCCAAAAGTGCGCATGACAAATAAGGAAAGCTACCCAACTATACTAACGAAAAGCCATTCCTTTGGGGTCGAGAGGCCCACCTTCAAACATACATTCATAATAGATGGGCAAGGGACCACATGGCTAGCTCATATGGCAAAGAAAAATGGCACATCAAGTTATCTAGGGGTTGCAAGGGGCTATTGGCTGTCGGCTGAGAACCATCTAGGAGAAATCTTTTCTCATAGATATACTACCCACAGTTGGTGGGTAACAGGTACATAACCATTTCGTCAAGGCTGATTCATTCTTCTCTAGGACCAAGTTTATTTGTGCTTAATCCATCCTTTGGTTGAATGTTATCTATGGAGAAAATCAATGAGGGCTTTAGTTTCCTCGAAATCCCTTGAAATTTAACGTGGGGAAATGCTAGAAGATGAAATTTTTAATGTAGGAGATAAGTTGGGTCATGGGTCTCGACTCTCCATTAAAAGATACCCTTCTTAGCGCTTTGGAGGAGGTGGCAAAATGTTTGCACGAGGTGGATCAAACACCTTCCCAACTGATGCAAGCAACTATGGTCCTAGCAATGACTTACTTGGGTAAGCGCAAATTGTTGAAACATGAAGATGAGGAGGTAAGGCTTGTTGTTGCACATTGTCTGAGTGAACTTCTTAGGGTTACAACTCTTGTAGTTCCTTATAAAGATGATAAAATGTAATGTTCCTAAACAAGAATATAAGTGATATACAAAGCATGCAAACAATCCAGCAATCAGAAAAACAAAATATACATTAAGAAGCCATGGAAACACTAGAAATAAAGAACTGCTAAGCCATTTTATTACTTCTTAGAGAGCAAATACAATAGTAAAATAGAATGGTGCACCTGGGCTTGTCTCAATGGACAAACCTGACAAAACCTAGGTGAGAAAATGTTGAACTGAAGGCTGCTACATCTATTGCACCAATCTGAATTGCGTTACCCCAGAAAAATGTTTTGTCTACTGACTTCGAAGGGCTGGAATCACTGCTTCCCGTGCTCAGATTATTATGAGATTTCAACTCCTTGCTCCTTGGCCTAAACCCAGAAAAACCCACAAAGGAATTGGCCAAATGTTGACCTCTGAATGTTGGCCCAAATTCCCCTTAGCTCCCCTAGCTATTGGCTCAGTTAGACCCTTGTTTGACCCCTTAGATCTACCTGGAAAATTCTATAAAATTAGAAGTGTGATCCTTGCCCAAAATCCAGAAAAACCTAGAAAGAAATTTGGCTAATTTAGACTTCTGAAATTCGACCCCCTTGGAGCCCAGTTTCAGCTGCAACTGCAAAACTCAGCCTGCTGAAATTTGCTTGTAAATCCTCCCGGAAATGGACCCAAAGTGCTGGGCTAACCTCTGCTATCAATCCCCTGACTTCCCAAATGGGCTTCCCACCTATGGCACTTGCTCCTTAGCTCCACGAAATTGCTGGATTGGACCTCTGCGTTGTTCCCAAGCCCAATAATTCGAACTGCTGGGATGCTAGCTCTGAAACTCACAAGAAAGACTGGCCCTTTCCTACTATCCCAATCCTCTAACTCTCCCGACAAATGCTTGATCACTGATAGCTCCAAACTCCCCCTGTGTATTCTCTAGCTAGCCAGAAATATGCACTCCCTGTTGTGGCTGAATGGTAGTGTTGTAACACGCTCCCAGAACTCCTGAAATACTTATGGAACTACCTCTATAGGGCGGGCACGGATGGTCCCGCAAAGTAGAGGTTGAATCTCCCGCTTGAGAGATTCGTGGCTAAATAGTCAGTTGACTCAGCTAAACAGTAGAGCGAACAATCAAGTAATTTTGATTACAAGGTGTAAGAACGAATCCAAAATGAGAGTTGCTCCCTCCTTATAACTCCTTGGGCCTCCCAACCTCATGTGGGCTCCTCGATCCACCTATTTGAGTTTCCCTCCAAGCTATTCGAATGGGCCAATTCGAACTCCCATGTGGGTGGCCCCCACATTCCACTAGCAACCAAATAAGGTTGAATTGCCTCCTAAGTCCCTAAGTCGTAAATGATGGGTTCTCTTCCTTAGCCAAAATTGTGCAAAATTGTGTAGTGACACCTTGTTTCAAATGTATTTGAGAAGGGACATGATAGTCCTCCCTTCCCAAATGTTGCTTTCCCTCAAGCAACCTCAAAGTTGGGTGCTCCAAAATGTGCTCACCTTCCCAAGTGGCATCCGCATCCGGCAAGCTCCACCTTGCACCAAAAATCGCTTGTCCTCAAGCAATGTTTGGGCAAGCATCCTCTCTAACTGTTGCTCCCCACTGTCACTGCAAAATGTTCCAGGGTCCCAGATATGCCACTGGATCGTGCCTGACCTCTACACTGTCTTGATATGAAAGAATCCTTCAATACCAGGATCCCAGGCAATCATGTCCAACATGAAGCTCCCCTCACTCCACTCACTATCCTACCCGGTGAAGGTACCAGAAATCCCCTGCTCCTTCAGTGACTCACTAAAGCCCAATGGAAGATCTGTATGATCTCCCCCTGCAGTAGCCGGTGCATCCCTAAAGGTTATTGAGCTATGAAGGGCTGTGATGCCCCAGTTCCCTCCTAGTCCCAGAGTGGTGCTACTTTGACTATGTCATACTCCCCATCGTGCACAGTTAGTATCCTCCTCTCATGGAACTTGATGGTGGAATACTGAAAGAGGTGAGACACACCCTGCCTGGGCATCTCCATGGCACCAAGGCCTACCCATCCAAATCTAACTCCGAACTTATGCAACAACAGAGAATGTCTGCCTCCCCATATGGTGAAACCCTCTATGAACCCCCATGTGTCATCCCAAGTGCGAACTATATCACTCTCTTCCACGACTCCACTCATCACGAGTTATCTATCGATCAACTGAATCCCTGTATCCCATAGCCAGACCTGCTGCGACATAGCCTTGTCAACTGATGGAATCCCTCTGGCCCTCGTCTCTAGTCCCTACATGCGATCACTATATAGGCTGCATATATCGTGGGCTAATCTGATGGATGCTAATCTGCCCTGTGCTTGCCACTATGTAGTACCAAAGATCGCTGGAGGCCATTTGTGCCAAAGAGCTACCACCTGAATGCAACCAAAAGATGGGTATCTGATACTCATAATCGACTCAGGGTATGTGGATCCCTCCTGTCCCTGCCAACCATCTCCCTTAGGTCTATAATCCGCCCTCTCGATAATGTGCCAATATAGGGTCTAGAACCTAGACACATATTGGAGAACTACCTCAGTTGTACCCGATATCCTTTTCTCATGCATGGTCCCGATATGCCCTGAGAAAAGAGTGACACATATCTCCCTCATGACTAGTTCCCTAGACGTAGGCTCGGTGATGAATGATATACCACCCCTCTAGATTATCACCTCATCCCCCAATCTGTGGTTGTCAATTAATTGAACAAGCTAATGCCACTGCTGAAAAGTCTCCCCCCTAGTACGCTGAGTGTCACCCAAATATTTCGGGTGAGCTCCTCGTCCTTTGCTGCTCATGCCCAGAGTGCAAAAAGTCGACAACAAAATCGGCTGCAACCATGAGGGATGTAGAAGAGGGTCAGGCATGTGAGTCCCTGCGGATACCATCAAGTATCACTCATCTTTGCCCCCGTCGATCCTGGGTGACCTACGCCCAAAGGTATGCCCAGTGTTTCCATCCAAGGGTCTCCCTGGAGGCAATACTCCAAGACCTCATTGTGCAACCCTATACACCCCTGCATTATCACCAATCATCCTAGTACTCCTGGACATGCCACTGTACACTGCGACCTACCCCTGTACACCGCTGGATACCCTCGGCTATGGATATGCCATCCTATATTGGCTTGTGTTCTGCCTGTGTCACTGTACCCATCACTCCCCATATGTACTCAATGCGATGTGAGGCACTCCCACTCCACAGCGCAACCCAACATACTATGATACACCACCCTATATCTCCATGCTCCTCTACAAGCCCCTACTCCTCGCTCCATAGCCCCGCACGCCACTGGATGCTATGGCCTAACATTGGGTCTGTATGCATCACATTACATCCCTCTACATAACATTGGACCTTATGACATAACTCTGTGTAGTCCTATGTACCACTACACACTATCGTACCCACCCTGTAACATACAGTATCCTGCATGGGCCAAAATATCCACCTCTCTGCTAGTACACCCTCCATGATTTGGGCTACATTCCCCATCTACTCTGAAAGACCTAAGCGACATGACTCCCCGCATGCTAACAGAAATGACACTACTGCGCCTATCCTCAATAGTCCTTGTGTCCCATATGTTAGTAAGAGAGCACTCTCTCCATACCATGCCCTGTCTGATAGCCTGCCGATGTCGTCTCCTCCTACCAACTCTTGCCAAAGTAAGCTAGTGACCCTGTGACTCCACGCACCATCAATATGCCAAGACAAGTCATGAAATATGTATGCTCGCCTGTCAAACTGTCTTGTCACTAGTGTTGATTGGGGCTCTGATGGAGATCAGAAAATGTGGGTGCGCTCAAACATCATGTCCATCACGTAGCTACTACCATCACCTACCAACTCTATGATGTGATGGAAAATCCCACCTGGATCCCAAAAACAGTCCGGCCCTCAAGTCCCTCTAGTAATCCATGGCCTCTGCTGACATGTGGCCATGGATGTATCCAACTGCCTAACCTGCTCCATCGAGTACCAACTCAATACCTCTCGCCATCCAATCCCACGGGAGAGATTGAATGTGTAATCCTCTGTGGAAGGAACAAGCCTTCCAAGTTGATGTGGTTTCATGCTCAGCCTAGTCCTGCTAACCTGTCCACTCCCACGGGGATGTCTAGACAACTCGGCCTCCCTCAATCCAACGCATACGGGTGGGTTGATAACGCTATAGACCTTGCCAGTGGGCCTCTAAAGTGAATTGTGCTAAGAACCCGACATGCAACCTCTATGCTACCCCTCATCCATGGCTAGCCCAAGGGATTGTTGCGCATCCTCCTCCATAGTGGCCTTGACATGAGCCTTCAACTGCTCCTCCATAAACAACCCAATGTGCACGATATGCTCACCAGTCAGTTGTAGGCGACTGTCGTTTGGCAACTCTGTTATAGATCTAGAGGCCTCTGTACCTATCGGCTCCTCAACAACGATGGAGTTGTCTTTCGGCACCTCATCAACCTGTGGTGCATTGTTATCACTTGAGAACTCAGTCACAACCCCAAATACCTCATCAATGGATGACGCCTCATCAATGGGTGCATGCTCAACTATCTCCTTGCCAACCACAGCCCCTTCAACTACTCTTTCATCTTTTTCCTTAATACTTCGCATCATCCCTACAAAATCCCACTAAATCTCCATTGGTTTGTGCATACCCCTTAGTTCATAGAATTCCCAAAAATATAGGGATGCCTGAATGCCATAACCGAATGATAGGTATGCCCTCTAGTTCTCCCCCATAACTCCACAATAATTGCAATCATGTCTGGATTCCTAACTAAGGAATGAATCAACTTCTTCCCCACTTCAATCATCATTTGTTGTATCCTCACCACCTCATTCCAGGTGATTGCCATGTTGTTTGATTCTAATCTTTCCCATAGGCTGAGCTAAGATTATGGCTCTGATACCACTATAATGTTCCTAAATAGGAATATAAGTGATATACAAAGCATGCAAACAATTCAACAATCAGAAAAACGAAATATACATTAAGCACCCATGGAAATACTGGAAATAGAGAATTGCTGAGCCATTTTATTACTTCTTCGAGACCAAATACAATAATAAAATAGAATGGTGCACCTAGGTTTGTCTCAATGGACAAGCATGACCAAGCCTAGTTGAGAAAATGTGAAACTGAAGGCTGCTACAACTACTGCACCAAATTGAACTGCGCTGCCCCAGAAAACTGTTATGTCTGCTAACTTCGAAGGGTTGGAATCACTGCTTCCCGTGCTCAAACAATTATGAGATTTCAGCTCCTTGCTTCTTGGCCTAAACCCAGAAAAACCCACAAAGGAATTGGCCAAAAGTTGACCTCGGAATTTTGGCCCAAATTCTCCTTAGCTCCCCTCACTGTTGGCTCAATTGGGACCCTTGTTTGACCCCTTAGATCTGCCTAGAAAATTCTATAAAATTAGGAGTGTTATCCTTGCCCAAAACCCAGAAAAACCCAAAAAGGAATTTGGCTGGTTTAGACTTTTGAAATCCAACCCCCTTGGAGCCTAGCTTCAGCTGCAACTGCAAAACTCAGCCTGCTAGAATCTGCCTGTAAATCCGCCCGGAAATGGACCCAAAGTGCTGGGTTGACCTCTTCTATCAATCCCCTGACTTCTGGATGGGCTTCCAACCTATGGCACTTGCTCCTTAGCTCCACAAAATTGTTGGATTGGCCCTCTGCGCTGTTCCCAAGCCCAATAATTCGAACTGCTGGGACGCTAGCTCTGAAACTGACAAGAAAGGTTGGCCCTTTGCTACTCTCCCAATCCTCTAACTCTCTCGGCAAATGCTTGATCTTTGATAGCTCCAAACTCCAGCTGCGTATTCTCTAGCTAGCCAAAAATATGCACTTCGTGTTGTGGCTGAATGGTAGTGTTGTAACACACTCCCAGAACTCCTGAAATACTTATGGAACTGCCTCTCTAGGGCGGGCACAAGTGGTCCCCCGAAGTAGAGGTTGAATCTCCTACTTGAGAGATTCGTGGCTAAATAGTCGGTTGACTCAGCTAAACAAGATAGCGAACAATCAAGTAATTTTGATTGCAAGGTGTAAGAATGAATCCAAAGTGAGAGTTGCTCCCTCCTTATAACTCCTTGGGCCTCCCTAACCTCATGTGGGCCCCTCCATCCACCTATTCGACTTTCGCTCCAAGCTATTTGAATGGGTCAATTCGAACTCCCATGTGGGTGGCTCCCACATTTCATTAGCAACCAAATAAAGTCGAATTTCCTCCTAAGTTTCTAAGTCGAAAATGATGGGTTCTCATCCTTAGCCAAAATTGTGCAAAATTTGCGTAGCAGCACCCTATTACAAATGTATTTGAGAAGGGACATGACATAAAATGAAGGGGATTTTATAGTTGATTGTGGAAAGTTTTTACGAGTTAAATGGCATTAGTTTCCCTTTTATACAGTATGAGAGCTAAGACTTTAGAGTTGATGGCTAAGGTAGAATCTTATGTCATCATGTTTGATTTAGACTGTGATGATCTTCTTCTGCAAATGTTCCATCACTTCCTTGATGCTATCAGTGAAGACCATGATGCAACCATCTAGGATCACATCAAACCAATCATGGTTACCATTATTGATGAAAGTGATGAGATTTCCCAACCCAACCTGTCTCTGTTAGTAGTTGTTATGAAACAACAACAAATTATTTCTACATCTACGTACTTAGTATGCATTGTTGTCAAACAAGGTAAAGGGAAGTTGAAACTTCACGTGTGTGACGAAGAACTGGTGCTAGCAGAGGAAAGGGATGAGGAGGTTTTAATGGATGCCATCACAAGAGAGGATGATGGTATTGTTTCATCGATCTTTGTAGGGCTTCCAAGTAACACTGAAACTTGGGAAGATATTGAAAAGCTTACAGAAGGCCTTTTAGCAATGAAAAAGAAAACGAAGTTGCGAAAAGAGGCTATATTATAGCTAGACAATGAGCTTGAAACTTTAGGAGCTAGGTGTGCTAGGACAACTATCAATCTTGCTAATATGGAGAACCAGTTAGAGTTGCTAATGGGGTAGCAACAAAACTCCACTTTTGAGTTGTGGAGCAATCCTCTTCAACAATACATAGACAGGTCTTGCAGCACCAATGCCCATATGAGCAATTTTCTAGCCCTCATAAGGATGAAGGGATGACACATAAGATCGAGACCAAAGAGGGAGGAAGAACTCAATTTTGCAGGTGGTTTCGATACGCAGGCCAATATACTAGGATGTAGGATCAGGAGACAAAACTTTTGCATAGTAGCATCCCACTTATAAATAGAGTAGCGTAGCATCAACATGATGGTCTTTTTCAAAAGTTTCCAATTGCTACTGGAAGAGACATTCTATGTGAAATCATGGACCCCGTAGGTATTAGGTTTATAGTTGACATTTCTCATGACAAAGATCTAAGGCAATTATACTGGAGGGAGATCATGAGTTGGTGCCCTACCGAGTGGGGAATTTATCGGTTGACGTTCTAGCCAGGACTGCAATGCAGCATGAACTTTTCAATATTGGGGATGATATACTGACTATTTGGCAGTGGGATCCAAGTGGACCATCCCATCATATGGAAGGGTGTGACCAAGCAAGAAAGCACAACTGCGAGGAAGAAGCAGCTATCATGGCAAAAATCTTCCCTGGGTACCAACAACGTACAATTTTGTTGGGGGCATGTCCCACTTGTTAAAGAGATGCTCCAAGCTTCTAGTTGGTGGAAGCATTAGCATGAGAACTCAACTTCCTAATAGCAGACTTCTAGTTGACACCTATGTTAGATTGGAGCTCCATGGAAGAATGTTTAGCGGATTGTTAGCAGGTCTACCAATAGTGCATTGCAGCAGAGACGTTGATTGGGTGCTCAAGCTTATGCATTTCCTTACGATTCCTTGGGAGTAAAGGTATGTATCATACGATATCCAACATAATGACATTATGATATCATCATGTCGACGGGGAAACAAGCAAATGAGAATGGGAAACTTGTCTCAATGTTGCTCTAGCCTTGATAAAAGACTATTAGCAACAATCTCGCTAGAGGATATGTACCCCAACAAGTTGTGTGAAGTGGATCAAGGAAGCTACTTATAGTTCAGAGATAAGAGTAAGCAGTAGGCATGGGGTGAGATGACAGGGGAAAAGCTTCCAGCACGAGATAATTCATGGAGAGAATATTGGGTAATAGATAGAACATGGAGTTACCTTATTCGTCATCACATTATTAGTTGATGGGTGAGGTCTTTTCCCATAATTTCATCTCTTTAAAGTAACCTCTGATCGAACATGCAATCGCAGTTAGATCAATAATATTCCATCATAGGAGGTAAAAGGGAGAAATTTGCAGGCTATGTTGATGCTTTTAGAGTCAAGGGACATGATAGAACTCCTCTCCAGATTAAGATCTATGGAGCATATGGTAGCACGTGGCAACATGTACATCCCTTGGATATTGATCAAGCTAGTGTGTTGTGCCCACAAAATTTCTCACTTGTCAACAGTCCCTTATGGAGCAACATGATCCAGTTTATCACGAGAGACCTTCTAGTTGCATCTAGGATATTTGAGCATCCTTGCTTAATTTGAGGGATGGTGTAGAGTATGCTAGAGAAAGGGATTATGAGGTGCTATGCTCTCCAATCTTAGCAAGAATTTTTGAGGAGCATCGCCTACAACTTTATATGGTAGTGTGGCAAGATTAAGATAATATAGCAATTGCATAAGGAAGCATTTTTCAGACTTGTGTGGAATCCTAGTATTGATGTTGGAATTGCTTAGGGTCAAGCAATTTCAAGAAGGGAGGACTATAATGTCCCTTTTTCCTGGCATTGGGAATAGGGACCTACTTAGTAGCCTAGCCATTCCCATGGGCTATAAATTAAAAATAATAATGAAATATCAGGGAATTAATTAATTAAAAAGTGAATAAGGAAAAGGAATATTATAAGTCAGTTTATTTAAAGCAGTGTTATTAGAACTAGACTGGAACCAGCCGGTCCGACTGTTTTTGGCCCAAAACTGGGCCTCTAAACCGAACTGGCCGTGAAAATTCATGAATCTAACACATCAGAAACCCCTATTGCAATTTCTGGTTTACTATCTCCTACTTGTTCTTTACATTAACAAGTTATTTAACTACATAAACATTGAAATAAACACAACTGCAGCCTTCACAAATATACAGATCAACGACTGAAATAAATTGAGACAATGCAAGGGACACCGTTATTTTTGAACAATCGTCCCCGGAAAAACCCAATTCGGGAAAACAGCTGCAACATATAGAGGTTTTTATTATTAAGCAGATTCTGAATACAACTAGGGTGCCAGAAATGGCTCTCCCTTCAGAGAATATCCTTGGCAGCAATACCTCTATCTGGAGGCAGATATTTCGGCAAATCAGTGGCTGGATGAACAATTCTACAGTGACTGCGACTATTCCTTGTGTTGGACAACGAAAGTTGTTCCACGCACTCCTCTGTAACTGTGTCACCCTTTTCAAAATTGCGTCACCCTCTTCCGCCTAATCTTCTCTCATTCTGCCCCACAGACTTCCTCAGCACAGCCTCTGCAGCTCTCTACGTCAACTGTGTCAGCCTCTATGGCCTCTGCGTTAGCTTCTTTGGCCCTCTGCGTCCTCTGCGTTGGCCTCCTTAGCCTCTGCATCAACCATTGTTGCCTTTGCGTGAGCCTTCCTAGGCTCTACACTGCCTCTTTCGACACTCTGTTGCCTCTCTGATATGTATTCCTCGGCCTCCTGTCGAGCTACCCGTCATTGCAATTGGTCACTTGTTTGATTTCCTCAACAAACCTCGCCCCAGAAAATCGAACTGACTGATCTCTCTTGGTGTCTTGGTGTATCTCCAACTGACCCTCAAGCCTCCTCTTATAATTTTCCTGTTGACGATTCAATGGTCGAGATTAAGTCCCTAATGAATGGCTAAGATTAGATCTGGCTTGATCATCGTTATTTAGAAGTTTCTTGCCCATATTATATTAATACACATTAATATTTTAATTTTCCTAAGTTTAGACTTAGGGTCTCATTAAAAATATTAATGAGTGGAATTTCCCCAAATGATTTATAGACCTTGGAGATCTAATGTGCCTTAGCCTCTCCACCAATTTTTATGGCTAGAGCACATTCGATGTTACCTGTTGACCACTGGAGTGGCACCTGATGATTATATGAAGACTCCATGCCCAAGGATGATTGAGAGGACACTTGTACCATCAGATATCATCAGTCAAGAGAGTTTTTTAACTCTACTTGTATCTTCTCATCATCTTTCTTGTACCCAGATTCCACACCCTACAGGGAATTGTAATAAGTGATACTAGTAATGATGAGTTTTGAGTCTATAACAGGGCTAGAATGTTGGGACTCAATCAGCAAACGAGTACACCTTGGAGTGTTTTTTTTATCTGGTTAATTAACCCTTCTTTTTCAGAGGCAGATAATTTTCTAGATTTTTTTCACCCACATTTTACCCCAAAGACAGGTTGAGTTTGAAGAGTTTTGAAGGTTAAGCCCCTGACACATCTTAGTGTCTAGAGTCGATGTATATTACCATACTAGATCACAAAAAATTTCGTGGAATTTGGTTAGTTCTAAGTAGTCATTTTTAAAAATTTTAGATTTCCCGCAGGTCAAAAATTGGAAATAAAATTGTATTTAATTTGTAATAAGTGTAGTCTAGAGAAGTTGTATGGGATATGAGTAATCAAAATTACATCTCTCACCCTCAACTTTCTACTGCAACACATTTTGAGGGGTTAATAATGTGTTTTGGACCCTCAAAAACCACTTTTCCTAAGTTTAGTGGGAAATCTGGCAATTAATTAAGCCAAAAATTAAATAAATGGAGAAAAATAAATATCCACACATGCTAAATGTTGTGGAATGAGGTGGAAAATTATGTGAGAGTTAAAGTGAAATCCCAAGGTGATGTGGACTTCAAAAATCAAGGAAATGACACGTGCTCAAAAACGCTGCTTGGAAATTCGAATTTGTGAAGTTAATGCACATTTGAGAGGATTTTTGAGAATATTTGGTGGAAATTTTTGTGGGAAATTGTCCCCACATGGTTACCACCCATTTACGCTTGTCATTCCACCATAAAATTCGAATTTGGCACATAAGGGAAGAAGAAAATGATGTTCACTTGCCAGAATTTGATTTTTACAATTGGCATTGGAGCTCCATTCAACAAATTCGAATTTCTCTTTGGGATTGTCACCTCATGCCACTTGTTTAATCACTTCTACATTGGGATTGACTCCAATGCCATTTGTCATTGTCATTCTGCATTGGGATTTGCTCCCAACTCTCTATATAATAGAGCCTTGAGCTCTCATTTATATCATATTGTTACTAGCTATTGTGTTTGTGGAAGCGCTGCTATCTTGTACACTTTCAGAAATATCAATAAAGACTTTGGGGTTTCATTTATGAGGTGTTCCTCCTTTTTGAGTGTGATGAATTGTTGAGCATTGGTATAATTCCTTTTACTCATGCTTTGATCTAATTTGCTTCCATATCCTCTTGTAGATTTGTTAATGTAAAACTATTTTGCATTGGCATTTGATTTAGAAGTATGCTCTAGGTATAAAATGTTCTAGTTGGTTTTAAATAAATCTCTAAAGTTTCTTATCATTGTTTATTGCTAAATCTATATGGAACTAATTCTTGATTGAAGTTTTGTAGAGAGAACATCTTGTTGGAATTACAAAATCAAGCGTGAGGGGAAGTCTTTGGAGAGACCAACCCACTCTTGATACATTTTTAAAAAGCTCTCATTTGTTCTTTGAATCTTCATAGTCTTATTTTACAAAGTGGTTTTGCAGGAATTTCGGCACATAGCTTGTACACAAGCCGAAAACTTCTAAATTTAAATCTCTTTTAAAAAACATTGTACTTCATTTCTTTCATTTGCTATCTAGGAGCTTGAAGATGGCTAAGCAAAGACGAGAGTTTACTCTCACTCTTTAGCTTAGCCTTTTGTAAATTATAAATTGTACATATACATTTTATCTTGTTGTTTTTTCCATTAATACTTAACTTATTTTGCGGCCATTGTTTAGATTGTTTGGTAACTCTTGTGTGACAGATTTTAAAGAGCAACTTCCTGCAACATCTAACAAGTGTTTGTAGTACTTTTGGCAAGTGTTGGGGGTTCGATTTCCAAGGATGTCATGAGCCCTTTTGAGGCTTATTTTGGCCAAGTCGAGTTCACTAGAGGGCTGCTCATTTTCCTCTCTAAGCCATGGGCATTTGGAGGAAACTCACACCTTGTTTCCCTTGCATAAGTTTTTTGAGATCTTGTCACTACTTTCTCAAGGAAAGAGGTCTAGTGTCTAAATTTCAAGCAATTATTGTGAGAACTCTCCTAGAAGTATAGTTGAGAACTTTGAAGAGCCCTCTTGTCATTGTAATATTAATAAAAGATCTAACTTGCTTGTGGGAGCTTGGGATTTCTCCCATGGTATCCTATCTCCCCATTTAGAGGGAGGATTTGCTTGGGAGGATTGAGATTTGCATGGTTTAAGCTTTCATACTTCATTCCAAATGTTGCACGAAGTGAGGACACATAAGCGTCATGTTCCAAAAATCTAGGAAGCGAGGCGTCTACAGAAGCATCTACTATTTATATATATTTATACTTTTTTGCATTTATACTCGAAACAAACATCCCAAACTCCAGGAAGCGTCCAGGAAGTGTCCAAGACAGGTGGAAGCGTCCAAAACAGGCGAAAGCGCACTTCCGAATTTTGGAAGTGCGCTTCCAGGGACGCTTCTTGGACGCATCCACACGGGACGCGCTTCAGGCCTTAGAACTGGGGGGGCCGTGGGGGACGCTTCTTGCAACATTGCTTCATTCACTTGCATGATGTAATTGGGAATTACCACAACCTCACTATCACATTTTATTAAGTTAAAGTTTATTACAATTTCATTTGAGCTTTGCATTTTTTTTCTTATTGTTGCTTGGAGCTACAAGCTTACACTTTACTTTGGGCAATTCATCATTTACATGCAAGCATTTTATATCCTTAACAAACTTTGATTCATTTCGAATTACCTTGGTAAATTGTTTCATGAGCACTTGAAAACATGCTTCAATTTTATGCTACATTGTTATGTTGAATATTGGAGCAATTTATTGTCATTGGCTATTTGAAACAAATTTTACTTTCAAGCAAATTACTTGTATCATTTTAATTTATTGATGAAACACATGCAACACTTGTAAGCTAATTTTATTCCTCAAATTGAAGTTATAATTGCTACTTATGTTGAACACTATTTCATTTTCAAGCATCGCAAATCAATCTCTTTGAAGCATTTGCATATATCATTATTTTAATTTGGAGAATTAACACAATTTGCATTTCATCTAGGCATTTTAGTTTATGAAGGCCCCAAGCCTCATTAAAATTTTACCTCCAACATAAGTTGGTTGAAGTAGACATATTAGGGATCCTCTACTCCTCTATTGACTCCTCACTGTGAGATCCATATCATTGGGCAAGAGTGAGGTTTGAGGATTGAAGAGTTAAATTGTAATCTTGTTGTAGAGCTAATTAAAATAATTAACTAAGAGCACTTTCCATTACCTTACCTTTACTTGTCTCTTGATGGTTTGAGTTTTTATATGCAAAGTCTATTCCAAAAGCAAGTATTGTAATCATTTCAAACAAGTGTTTTCTTTTCATGTTTCAAGTCTAATTGCATATTGATGTCTTGGTTTAGCACTTCTTTTCTTTTACATTTCCAAGTTAATAACTAATTTTTGGCTTTCGGCAAGATATGTTTCACATGTTTTGATTTATAAAGTTGATAATCTCAAAAGCATTTTGTATCTTACATATCTTGTGTTAACAATTCTTATTTACATTTCAGGGTTACTTTGTTTTCTCTTTTGAGAGCATTGCATTTTACTTTGAGCAAATATATCTTTAAATTGTTGAGCAAATTCCTTATAAGGCATTGGTTTTATGGTTTTTAATCATATTAATGATTGGCATTGTTATTTTCAAGTTCTCACTTCATATTTTCACATAAATCCTTAAAAGTAATCCATTTTCACTATAACACTCTCCTAGAAACTCACATCTTTTAACTTAACTTTTCATTAGAGACCACCCCCTTTGGCTAACCTACGAGATAGCTCAAACGGAGAGAGTCGGGATTAGTGTGACAACACCTTCTTTGGGTTCCCTGCCACCAACCACACCTTGTGGGGTTGGAGGCTTTTCTCACTGACTTGTAGGTAGGTGTAGGTGGCAGGGTCAACATCTTTGGCGCTGTTGCAGGGGACAAGCTTTCTTGTACTTGGGAAATCGACTAACCTTTTGGTTTTAGCATTTTTGAACTTTAGATTTAGATTCTTGCTCAATTGGCGACTCCATTCACTCCAAATTTTGCAAGAGTCTCTACTAGACTTTCTCATAGTAGAATAGACTTTCTCGTAAGAGAGAGGTTGAATAGACTTTCTCATAGTAGAGCTCTTGCTAGTCTTGGGCAAGAGGCTATTTCTGATATTCATTTGCTTTTTCAAGGACAAGTAGAGCCTTACATCATGAATGTTCTTTTTGCTCCTTGTGATTTCACTAACATAAATGGCTATTTTCACAATATCCCTGACAAGGCTATTGAAAAGTTGTCTTCTTTTCAAGGTAACAATGCCATTAGTGCTACATCACATGTGAAAAACTTTAATGTTTGTATCTTTAAATGGCGTAACACTGCTAATTATGAGGATGTGAAGATGAGACTTTTTGTTTTATCTTTAGAAGAGGTTGCTCTTGATTGGCTCATTGAGCAACCTACTAACTCATATAACTCTTTACAAGCCATTCTAACTGCCTTTTTAGGTAAGTTTGGAGAGAAGAAGGAAAATAGGCATTTGATCAACGCCATTAGCAACATGAAGAAAAATGAAAATGAAACCATGGAGGAGTTTAACAAGAGATTCAATGAATTAGTAAAAAGTATGCCTGCTACTGTTAAACCTCCTGATGAATTTCTTTTATGCTCATATCTAGATGCATTTGGGGTTGACACTGCCTATGAGTTGAGGAGGAAGGAGCCTATGAATCTCAGTGTAGCTCAATTTGAAGCCTTGAAGATAGAAAGGGCTAGAAAGCAATTAGGAAAATCTGAAATTTCTGGTTTCAATAGAGGGCCATCGAAACCGAATGATTCCAAAGGCAAGGCCAAAGAAGAGACTACACATGATCCTATTAAGGAGTTAACCCAACTCATCAAGAGTATGGAGGCAAATCACACCAGTGAAATGAATGCTATCCAAAATTGATTAGTGGCCATGGAAAGAAATCAAGGTGGGAGATTCCCAAATAGAGGAAATGATAGATGGCAAAAGAGAGGACCTCCCATTGACATAGGCCATAATCCACTCGAGTCTACAAACTTAGTTGATGATTCCATGCCTTATTGTAGACCTTGCGATGACATACATGATGAACTCACTTGTCCTTATGCAAGAAGGATCCTAGAAGGAGATATGATGGGAACAAGTGAACAAATCAATGTAGTTGGAAAAGAGCATCATTTGTCCTTGGAAAATTGGATGGGAGTTATGGAGAGTAGTCAGAAGGTAAATAAAAAGTCTCCATCCTCCTATAGTATAAATAGTTTTGAAGATTTGGATAGGATCACTGAATTATATGAGAGAAGCCTTCATCAACTCAGATTTTAGAGATAGCCAATGATAAGGAAAGGGGAAAGAATAAAGAAATAAATCATAGTAAAACTTTCACTCCACCCACATCGAAGTTGAATATTGACTTGGGAGGATGGATTAATAATGCTAAGATTTTAGTTCCTATCACTGAAATCATGAAGATTCCCTCCCAAAGAGATAAATTGTTGAAAGCCATTGATACTCCCAATGGAAAAGAAATGTCTAATTTTTCTAAGGATAGATATGAGGATGCCCCTATCACTCTGCAAAGTAGTGATATGTGTAGAGATAACAAAGACCACCAACCTTTTTTCATAACTATGTTGGTCAATGGAATGCTTTTACGCAATTGTATGTTTGACTCTGGGGCATCTTCTTGTGTCATGACTAAGAAAGTCATGAATCAATTAAATTTGAGGATTTCTGGACCCTACCACAACATTTGTGCAATGCATTCAAAGATCATTGAAATGTGTGGTTTGATAAAAGATCTTCAAGTCCACTTAGTTGTATCTCCTGACATTATGATCACCATGGATATTGTGGTGATTGATTTGCCTGATGCTTGGGGGATGTTATTGTCTAGAAAGTGGGGAGCTGATATTGGGGGTAGTTTGCAAATGGATTTAAGTTATGCTACCATCCCTAATAGTGAGGGCATCATGGTTAGATTGGATAGGGAATTAGACAGAAAGTTTCATATAGAAAATCCCAAAGAGCCTCATAATGAAATTGTGTATGAATCTGATAACTTGGGAAACTATGCTATCCTAGCTAATTCTTTTCCTCCTTTGGCGAAAGAGATTGATTTTAAGAAAGATGGAGTTTCGCACATGAATTTTGATGGTGCCCATTCTAGGTATGGTAAGGGTGCTGGAATTGTCCTTATCTCACCTCTTGATCACACATTCAAGTTTGCCTATAGATTGGAATTCAATGCAACCAACAATTTAGCAAAGTAGGAGGCTCTATTGTTGGGTCTTGAGTTGGCAAAAGACTTGAAGATAAAGTTGCTTAGTATCAAGGGGGATTCTAATCTAGTCATTCTTCAAACTAAGAATCAATTTGCATGCAAGAATGATAGATTGAAGAAGTATTGAAATGTTGTTTGGGATAATATGGAATATTTTGATGCATTAGACCTTCAAGGAATTCCTAGGGAAGGAAATAAATAAGCTGATGAGTTGGTTGTTGCTGCATCTACATTACAACTTCGAGATAACTTGGTGGATGATAAAATTAAGATGGAAATTATCTTTAGGCCATCAGTTCCTAATAATCTAGAGCATTGGTAAATCTTTAATGATGAAAGCCAGGTGGTTCGTTTTTTTAATAACATGGAGGAATTTTCTGAATTTAAGTCTGGCTACAAAGAGGAAAGATGTGATTATGAAGAGTGTAATGTGGTGACAAATCCCATTCCTAGGGAACATGTAGCCTTGGAGCAAGTGTTTGACAGACATGATGCATCAAAGAGAAAAGATGAGAAGAAAATTGGCCCAGGGGAATTCATTGAAGTGAATATTGGTACCCCTCATGACCCAAAGGTTATTAAAATAGGCAAGGGTACCAATGAGCAAGAAAGGAAGAATTTGATAAATTTACTTCATGAATATAGAGATGTTTTGGCTTTTTCACATGATGGGTTGAAAGGTTTTAGGGAAGATGTTATGGAACATACTATCCCTCTTAAGGATGAAAATGCCAAACCCTTTAGGCAAAAACTTAGGCAAATCAATCCTAAGTTAGCCCCCTTGGTACAAAAGGAATTGCAAAAGATGCTTCAGGTTGGTATTATTGCTTACACTAGGCATTCCACATGGTGTTCAAACTTGGTTATTGTGAGGAAGAAGAATGGATCAATCAGTCAATGTGTAGACTTTCGAAATCTTAATTTAGCCTGTAAAAAAGATAATTACCCTTTTCCTAATATGGAAACATTATTGCAAAGGGTAGTATGATCTGGAATGATGTCTTTGTTAGATGGATTTTCAGGATACAACCAAGTCTTGGTGAAGAAGGAGGATAGACATAAGACAATGTTCACCACACCATGGGGTACTTTTGAATATTTGAGGATGCCTTTTGGATTAATGAATGTTGGAGCAACTTTTCAAAGGGGTATGGACTATGCCTTTAAGGGTCTAATTGGGAAACTTATTGAGATCTATCAAGATCATTTAACTATTTTTTCTAAAAATGGAATTTCCCATATAAGCCACCTAAGGTAAATTTTTGATAGGTGTAGAGAGTATGGAATATCCTTAAATCCTGCTAAATCTATTTTTAGAGTGATTGAAGGGAAGTTGCTTGGTCACATCATTTCAAAGGATGGGATCAAGATTGACCCTGAAAGAGTTGAGGTTATTCAAAAGATTCCTTTACCTCATAATATTAAAACCCTTCAAATTCCAAATTATGCTGAGATTGTCAAATCCATCCAAACCCTCTTAAAGAAAGATGTTAAGTTTGTTTGGGGAAATGAGGGTAGAAAAGGTTTTCGAGAAATAAAGGATTCTATTGTCAAAGCACCTATTCTAATAAGCCCTGATTATTCAAAGGAGTTTTTGATTTTCTCTTTTGCATCCGAAGATACTATTGTTGGGGTGTTGCTTCAAAAGAATAATGAAGGGCATGAGCAGCCTATTGCTTTTATGAGTAGGTCCCTTCAAAGGTTTGAGTTGAAGTATAGCACCATAGAGAAGTAAGCTTATCCTTTAGTCAAGTCTCTTAAACAGTTCAGAGTTTATGTGGGGTATTCTAGGATAATTGCATTTGTTCCCCACTCTGGTGTAAAGGATATTTTAGTCCAAGCTGATTGCTTAGGAACTCGATCTAGGTGGGTCTCGAAGATTTAGGAGTACGATTTGGATATTAGACCTACCAAGCTTGTGAAAGGCGAGGGATTGGCAAAAATCTTGACTGAAGGAAATGAGAAAGCGATAGGAATGATTTGTCAAAATGATTTGGAATTAACTTCATCAAAACTTCAAAAATTGGGTCAACTTGAATGGTATAAAGACATTATTTATTATTTGCAAAATTTGTCATGTGCTAACCGTTTAGTTGGCCATAAGAGAAGAGCATTAAGGCTTAGAGCAACTAAATATTGCATTATGAAGCATGGTCTGGGTTGGAGAAATCCGGAGGGGGTAATACTTAGGTGTGTTGATGAAGTTGAAGCCAAAAAGCTTCTATCTGAGTTTCATTTAGGATTTTGTGGATGGCATCAAGAAGATAGTAGGGGATAACAAACGGGGATGGAATAGTAAAATTAAATATGCTTTGTGGGCTGATAGGATTACAAAGAAGAGTTCTACTGGAAAGAGTCCCTTTGAGTTAGTTTATGGCTTGGATGTTACCCTTCCTATGTATTTGAGGTTACCAGCTTACCAATTGCTACAAAGTTTTACATCTGATAAAGATGTTGTGTAATGTAGGATTGACCAAATTGTAGAATTGGATGAAAACAGAAGAAGAGCCTTCGAGTATCGCTGTAAAAATCAATCTAAGGTAAAAAGAAATTTTGACAAATCATCTAGGAATAGAATGTTTTCTAACAATGATATGGTTTTGCTATGGGATCGCAGGAATGAAAAGCCAGGAAATCATGGTAAGTTTGATAGTTTGTGGCTTGGACCATACATTATCAGGGAAGCAGCTGGACATAATCCCTACCATTTGAGCACTTTGGATAGAGAACCACTCGAGTTACTTGTGAACGGCCAACTGCTCAAATTGTTCTACCAAGAAAATATTTGATGCCATGGGGCATCTTTTTGTATCATATTTCTAACTCTATCTCGTGTCATTTTTGTTTAGTTAGTTTTATTTCATGAATAAATTGTCATTTATGCTCTTAGAATAAATTTCCATTTCTTCGTTTTTGTACTTTATTTCATTTGATAATATTTTGAATGGATACTGCTGATATATGTCTTTTGTCGGTTGATGCAGATTCTAGGTTCTTCCACACTATCACTTTGTATCAAGCATGCATCCCCATATGCAGCCAAATGTTGACCACTGGAGTGGCACCTGATGATTATATGAAAACTCCATGCCCAAGGATGATTCAGAGGACACTTGTACCATCAGATATCATCAGTCAACAAAGTTTCTCTAACTCTACTTTTATCTTCTCATCATCTTTCTTGTACCCAGATTCCACACCCTACAGGGAATTGTAATAAGTGATACTAGTAATGATGAGTTTTGAGTCTGTAACAGGCCGAGGATGTTGCGACTCGATCAGCAAACGAGTACACCTTGGAGTGTTTTTTGTATCTGGTTAACTATCCCTTCTTTTTCGGAGGCAGATAATTTTCTGGATTTTTTCACCCACGTTTTACCCCAAAGCCAGGGTGACAATTTGAAGGTTGAGCCCCTGACACATCTTAGTGTCTAGAGTTGATGTATATTACCATACTAGATCACACAATTAATTTCGTGGAATTTGGTTAGGTCTAGGTAGTCATTTTTAATTTTTTAGATTTCTCACAGGTCAAAAATTGCAAATAAAATTGTAATAAGTGTAGTCTAGAGAAGTTGTATGGGGTATGAGTAATCAAAATTACACCTCTCACCCTCAACTTTCTACTATGACACTTTGAGGGGTTAATAATGTGTTTTGAACCCTCAAAACCCAGTTTTCCTAAGTTTAGTGGGAAATTTGGCAATTAATTAAGCCAGAAATTAAATAAATGGAGAAAACTAAATATCCACACATGCTAAATGTTGTGGAAATGAGGTGGAAAATTATGGGGGAGTTAAAGTGAAGTCCCAAGGTGATGTGGACTCCTAAATCAAGGAAATGATACATGCTTCAAATAAATCGAATTTTTTGGCATTAAATGAAAACGCTGCTTGAAATTCGAATTTGTTGAAGTTAATGCACATTTGGAAGGATTTGGGAGAATATTTGGTGGAGATTTTTTGTGGGAAATTGTCCCACATGGGTTACCACCATATACGCTTGTCATTCCACCATAAAATTTGAATTTGGCACATAAGGGAAGAAGAAAATGATGTCCACTTGCCAAAATTCAATTTCTACACTTGACATTGGAGCTCCATTCAACAAATTCAAATTTCTCTTTGGGATTGTCACCTCATGCCACTTGTTTAATCACTTCTACATTGGGATTGGCTCCAATGCCATTTGTCATTGTCATTTTTCATTGGGATTTGCTCCCAACTCTCTATATAATAGAGCCTTGAGCTCTCATTTGTATCATATTGTTACTAGCTATTGTGCTTGCGGAAGCGCTGCTTCCTTGTAGACTTCAGAAATATCAATAAAAACTTTGGGGTTTCATTCATGAGGTGTTCCTCATTTTTGAGTGTGATGAATTGCTGAGCATTGGTATAATTCATTTTACTCATGCTTTGATGTAATTTGTTTCCATATTCTTTTGTAGATTTGTTAATGTAGAGCTATCTTGCATTGACATTTGATTTAGAAGTATGCTCTAGATATAAAATGCTCTAGTTGGTTTTAAATAAATCTCTAGAGTTTCTTATCATTGTTTATTACTAAATTTATATGGAACTAATTCTTGATTGAAGTTTTGTAGAGGGAACATCTTGTTGGGATTACAGAATCAAGCGTGAGGGGAAGTCTTTGGAGAGACCAACCCACTCTTGATACATTCTTAAAGGAGCTCTCATTTGTTCTTTGAATTTTCATAGTCTTATCTTACAAAGTGGTTTTGCAGGGATTTCGTCACATTTGCATGGTTTAAGTTTTCATACTTCATTCACTTACATGCATGCTTTAATTGGGAATTAACAACCTCACTATCACATTTCATTAAGTTAAAGTTTGTTACATGTTCATTTGAGCTTTGCATTTTCTTTCTCATTGTTACTTGGAGCTACAAGCTTACACTTTAATTTGGGCAATTCATCTTTTACATGCAAGCACTTTATATTCTTAACAAACTTTGATTCGTTTCCATTTACCTTGGTAAATTATTTCATGAGCACTTGAAAACATGCTTCAATTTTATACTAAATCGTTATCTTGAATATTGGAGCAATTTATTGTCATTGTCTATTTGAAACAAATTTTACTTTCAAGCAAATTACTTGTATCATTTTAATTCATTGATGAAACACATGCAGCACTTGTAAGGTAATTTTATTCCTCCAATTGAAGTTATAATTGCAACTTATGTTGAACACTATTCCATTTTCAAGCATTGCAAATCAATCTCTTTAAAGCATTTGCATGTATCATTATTTTAATTTGGGGAATTAACACAATTTGCATTTCATCTAGGCATTTAAGTGTAAGAAGACTCCAAGCCTCATTAAAATTTTACCTCCAACATAAGTTGGTTGAAGTAGACATCTTAGGGATCCTCTACTCCTCTATTGACTCCTCACTGTGAGACCCATATCATTGGGCGACGTTGAGGTCTGGGGATTGAAGAGTTAAATTGTAATCTTGTTGTAGAGTTAATAAAATTAACCAAGAGCACTTTCCATTACATTTACTTTACTTGTCTCTTGATGGTTTGAGTTTTCATATGCAAAGTCTATTCCAAAAGCAAGTATTGTAATCATTTCAAACAACTGTTTTCTTTTCATGTTTCAAGTCTAATTGCATATTGATGTCTTGGTTTAACACTTCCTTTCTTTTACATTTCCAAGTTAATTACTAATTTTTGAGTTTTAGGAAGATATGTTTCACATGTTTTGATTTATAAAGTTGATTATCTCAAAAGCATTTTGTATCTTACATATCTTGTGCTAACAATTCTTATTACATTTCAGGGTTACTTTGTTTTCTCTTTTGAGAGCATTGCATTTTACTTTGAGCAAATATATCTTTAAATTGTTGAGCAAATTCCTTATAAGGCACTGGTTTTATGGTTTTTAATCATATTGATGATTGGCATTGGTTATTTCAAGTTGCTCACTTCATATTTGCCCATAAATCCTAAAAAGTAATCCATTTTCACTATAACACTCTCTTAGAAACTCACATCTTTTAACTTAACTTTTCATTAGGGACCACCCCTCTTAGCTAATGTAGGAGATAGCTCAAACAGAGAGAGTCAAGATTAGTGTGACAACCCCTTCTCTGAGTTCCCTGCCACCAACCACACCTTATGGGTTTGAAGGCTTTTCTCACTAACTTGTAGGTAGGTGTAGGCGGCAGGGTCAACATTACCAAAAATCAACACTCCCTCTTAGTGAGAAATGTACTCTAGTAATGCTTCACCATAGAAACATCACACTGATCCTCCACATCGGTCCCTGTGCTGATGTTTGGCCTGCTACTTCACACCCTTTTCACTGCTACTTCCTGTACTGTTGCCCATGACACTGCCACTGCTACATATGTATTACAGCGCCCTCTCAACATGTTGCATCATGCTGCCCATAACATTGCCACTGCTAACTGCTACACTGCAACTCAATTACCAAGAAGTAGGTAATTGAATTCCCCCAAATATTGACATCCCGGTCAGTTTAGAAGCCTCGTGATGCTGAAGTTAACTCTGCTACTATCCTGTGCTCCCTTTGTTGCTATTGCGCTACTACAAACACCTCTGTGCCTCTCACACTACTGCAACCTCTGCTGCGCTACTACAGGCTTCTGCACTCTAGCACTGCCTTGTCGTGAGCCATCGCGCCGTGCTCCACCCGACACCTGTCATCTTGCTACTATCATTAAGGGCTCATGTAGCCGGATGTGATCTAAGAGTTTGGGCACCTCAAGGATCCTGCCCCCACATGTAGTCCTCCTAACTACAACTCAATGTCGCCCCACCTATTCTCTAGTGGTGCATGAGCACTCATGGCACAATCATCATCAGTCTCGACCTCTTTCTCTGCCTTTGTTGGAGATACCTTTGAGTCGGAAGCTTCTCCCTTGCCTTTCTTCCTAGGGCACTGAGATGCATAATGTCCCAATTTCCCATAGTTGAAGCACTTGACCTTGGAGATGTCCTTCTTCTTTCTCTTCCCTTGTTGTCCCGCAGATGGTAGTGTCGCATCCTCCTCCTCCACCTCTTTCTTGACTCGAACCCCCTTACCACTACTCCCTGCCTTGGTCAACCTCCTGATCTCCTCCTGTCGTAGAGCTGCCCACATGTCCTCCCAACTGGGGAGAGTCTCTCTGCCCAAAATGCTTTGGACAAACATCTCCCAGTCCTCGGAGACTGCATTCAGAGTAGTGTTGACCATAAACTCTGGATCCGATGTAGACCCCACGAAAGTAAGCTGGTTTTTAATTCCTTGCAACCTGAGGAGGAAGTGATCTATCTCCTCTCCTTTCTACATCTAATATGACCTTAGTTGATTCTACAATAACAACTTCCGCTACACAGAAGAGCCCTGGTATAAGGTGGTCAGGGTCTCCCACATCTCCTTTGCTGTTGACTTCTCAGCAATATGTGGTATTACATGATCCTTGACCCCGTCTAGAATCATGCATTTCGCCTTCGCCATGGCCTCCTCATACTTCTCATTAGCATTTGGGTCAACTGGGATAGCTACGGTTTTCAAGGCATAGTCCTTGATGTGATGTTAATCCAGGATTGCTAGGAACCTCACCTTCTAGATGACAAAATTGGAAGCCCCGTCCAATCTGTCCTGATCCCTCAATCCGTTTACTGACATCTTTGCTCCTCCTCTAGACTCCCTCTGAGCATTGACTTCCCTCTTGGAAACCGGCCAACTGTCGAATCACTCCTCTCCAATCCCCCTTGCTACTGTAACTCAGATCTGGATTTCTTGGCTAGAAATCTGTTGAGGTAGTGCTTCCCTCTACCTTGGTTCCGTCTCCTTAGACATTGTTTTGCTCAGACAGAAACAACATCCCACCAGCTCCTCAAATCACAATTTGCACAACTCCCTTAGCCCCGACAACTAAGGAATCTAAGCCTTTTTGGCTCTGCGCAATCACAGTGAGAGCTGGATCAACTCCTCCTGGCCTCAGCGTCAATCCTTCCTGACTGAGAAGGATGACCGGGCACTGCGTAGGCCTAATTTGCCCCTCCTCTGCCTCTGCGCTCGTTCTCCTCCTGGCTCAGAATGTTGATGTAGGCACTGCATGAGCCTCTGTGTCACCCTCTTAGCACTTCATCACTCCTCTTCTTGCCTATTCAACTCTGGAACAACACTGTCTCTCGGGATAGTTGCTTCATTGCTGCAAATCCTCAAATGTTTCCTGCTGGTGTTTTCAGTCCTCCTTGATCTACAATTGCTTTGATACGATGTGAAAATTCCTGAATCTAACACATCAGAAACCCCTACTGCAATTTTTGGTTTACTATCTCCTACTTGTTCTTTACATTAACAAGTTATTTAACTACATAAACATCAAAGTAAGCACAATTGCAGCCTTCACAAATATACAAATCAACGACTGAAATAAACTGAGACAACACAAGGAACATCGTTGTTTTTGGATAAGCATCCCCGAAAAAACCCAATTCGGGAAAACCGGTGCAGCATATAGAGGGTTTTTATTAAGCAGATTTTGAATACAACTAGGGTGCCAGAAATGGCTCTCCCTTCAGAGAATATCCTTGTTAGCAATACCTCTATTCGGAGATAGATATTCTGCAAATCAGCAGCCAGATGAACAATCCTACGCTAACTGCGGTTGTTCCCTATGCTGGACAGCGAAAGCTGCTCCACACACTCCTCTAGAACTGTATCACCCTTTTTAGAATTGTGTCACCCTTTTCAGAACTGTGTCACCCTCTCTCGACTAATTTGCTCTCAGCCTGCCCCATAGACTTCCTTAGCTAGCCTTTGAAGCTCTTTGCGTCAACTATGTCAGCCTCTATGGCCTCTGCGTTGGCTTCTTTGGCCCTCTGCGTCCTCTGCGCTGGTCTCCTTAGCCTCTGCATCAACCCTTGCTGCCTCTGCGTCAGCCTTCCTAGGCTTTGTGCTACCTCTTCTGACACTTTGCTGCTATTGAAGTTTCTAAGTTTCACAGTTAGAAACCCTCCATGCACTTTACTGATTTATTCCTACCTACTTGTTTCATTACTTGACAGTTATTTACAATGTAAATACTGAAAATAAACACTAGTGCATGCTCAACATATTACAGATCAACAACTGAAGGAAACAAAAACAATCACACCAAATGACACCGTTATTTTTGGACCAATGTCCCCGAAAAAACCTAATGAGGGAAAATCAGTGTAACTATCTGAGGGTTTTCTTATTAAGCAATTTCAGAGTACAATCTGGGTGCCAAATCCGGCTTACCCAACAGAGAATTTCCTTGGCAATAGTACCTCTCAATTTGAGACAAATGTCCTGGTTGAAACCCCGGATAAACCTTCAAGCAGTTCCTCAGCTCCAATCTGCCCTAGAAACCACAGCGTCTGTCTTTTTGGACTACGTCAGTCTCTCTTTGCCCAGTGCTAGCCCTGTGTCACCCCGAATGGATTTGCGTCAGCCTCAAGTGGCCCTATGTCAGCCTTCTGGCCCTCTGCATCAGCAACGCTGGCCTCTCTAAACATCGCGCTACTCCCGACTGCCTCTGCGTGGCCCTGGCTGCTACTGTGTCACTCTCTCTGGCTCCTGCGCTGCTCTCCCAGCACTATCTTTGCCTCTCTGGCTCCTGCGCTGCTCTCCCAGCACTATCTCTACCTCTCTGTCTCTTTGTACTCAATGCCACTCAGCTGCAACTCCGATCACTGATTCTATCTCTCTTAGCAAACCCCGCTCTAGAGAATAGAATGACTGATCATCTGGTGTATTCTCCAAGTGACCCTCAAGCCTCCTCTTATACTTTTCTCGTTGACATATCAACAGCCGAGATTAAGTCCCTAATCAACGGTTAAGATTAGGTCTGGCTTGATCCATGTCTTTTGGACCATTCTAACACAAGTTTATATTAATCCACATTAATATTTTAATTTCCCTAAGTTTAGACTTAGGGACTTCATTAAAAATATTAATTATTTTAATATCTCATGAACTATTTAGAATCTGCCCAAACTCTTCTTGGGTATTGGAGATCTCATGTGCCCCAACCTCTCCACCAAATTTCGTGGCTAAAGCACATTCGATGCTACCCCAAATCAACACTCCCTCTTAGCAAGGACTGTGCTCTAGCAATACTCCTCACTGAGTATTACTCTAATCATCTGGTGTCAGTCCCTGTGCTAATGCTAGGCCTGCTGCCCACTATCCTCTGCGTTGTTGGATCTTGTACTGCTACCCATGGTTCTGCCACTGCCACTACTGCATCTGTACGACAGCTCCCTTTGCATCCGTGCTACTGCTGGTCATTTCTCCCAACACTACATCTGCACTTCAAGTCCTCTCATCATGCTGCATTGTGATGCCCACTACTGCACTGCAACTCAATTACTAAGAAGTAAGTAATTGAACTCCCAACTCTGACCTCTCAGTTGGGCTATAAATACCCATTGATGCTGAAGCTCTCTCTGCTGCTGACAAGTGCTCCCTCTCTGACCTCTGCGCTGTTGCAACAACTCCATGCATCTTGCACCATTGCACACTTCTCTGTGCCATCCTGCACTGGTGCAACACTCCTGTGCCTCTCCCACTACTGCAGCCTGCTAGCCTCACGCTGTCTTGGGACTCCTGCACTTTAACTCTCTCTGCTGCTCCATCCGCATCCGTCTCTACCCACATCAGCCAGTCCTGCTAATCTTCGGGGCTCCCGTAGCAAGGTTTAATCCAAGAGGCTGGGTACCTCTAGGATCCTGCCCCTCATCGCCTGTAGTCCACCTGAATACAGCTCGATGTCTCCCTACTTCCACTCAAGTGGTGCGTGTGCACTCATGGCACAGTCATCGTCTGTCTCCACTTCCTTCTTTGCCCTTGTTGGTGCTACCTTAGTCTCGAAAGACTCTCCCTTACTCTTCTTCCTTGGACACTGGGTTGCATAATAACCCAGCTCCCCACAGTGGAAGCACTTGACCTTGGAGAGATCCTTCTTCTTCTGCATTTCTTGCTTTCCCTCAGATGCTAGGGCAACATCTTCCTCCTCTTTGACTTTGATCACTTTACTGCTGCTTCCCGCCTTTGACTGTCGTCTGATCTATTCTTGGAGAACTGCCCACATCTCATCCCAAGGTGGAAGTGTCCCTCTGCCCAATATACTCTGGACAAGTACCTCCTAGTCTTCTAAGACTGCATTCAGGGTTGTCCTCACCATCAATTCCTGATCTAGTGTGGCTTCTATAGTAGTCAAGTGATCTCGGTTCTCATTCAATTCTCCGAGGAAGGTGTCAATCGGTTCTCCCTTCTTCATCTGATATGACCTGAACTAATTCTCTAGTAACATCCTTCTCTGCACAAAAGTATGCTAGTACAATTTCTTTAGGGCCTCCCACATCTCATATGTCGTTTCCTTCTCGGCAATGTGTGGTACTACATGGTCCTTGACCCCATCAAGAATGATACTCTTGGCCCTCGCCATTGCCTCCTCGTACTTGCCGTTCTCAGCTCGGTCGACTAGGATAGCTATCGTCTTCAAGGCGAAGTGCTTGACACGATTTCTGTCAAGTACATATAAGATTCTGGCTTTCCAAACTGCGAAGTTTGATGCTCTGTCCAGTTTGTCCTGGTCTCTTACTCTGTGCAGTGCCATCATGCTCTTTTACTTCCCTCCTGGAAGTTCTCGATCTGACTCCCTCTGAGTTTCGATTTCCCTCTTGGAAATCCTTTTGTCAATGTCAAGATGCCTCCTACTCTGATTGTCTGTGCAACCCACCACTGATCCAGATTTCTCGGCTAGAAACCCTCGGCAACAACTCCCTCCTCTTGGCCTTTCCCTGTCAAGTATTGTTCTGACTACAGTACCTCACCAGCTCCACTCTATAACGTTCCCACAGCCTTCTAAACCCCAACAACTTGAAGGTGAGAGCTCCTAGGCTCTGCGTAATACCGGCACTAGCAACCCAACCTCCTCAGCCAATTGCGCTAGCCCTCCTAGCTTTTGCGTGAGGTTCCCTTTGCCTCCCGTAGCCTCTGCGCTACCTCTTCCTGGCTCACCCTTGATGACACAGGCACTACGTCACCCTTCCCTTCTTGTTGCTCTACTAGAAACAGCTTATGTCACTCGGGACAGTTGTTTTCTGCTGCTATTGCTCCGCTCAGCTGATGTCCTCAGTTCTTCTGTGATCTGCAACCACGCTCTGAGACCATGTTGAACTTTTTAAGTTTACCAGTTAGAAACCCTCCATGCACTTTATTGATTTATTCCTACATACTTGTTTTGTTACTTAACAAGTTATTTACAATGTAAATACTGAAAATAAACATTAGTGCATGCTCAACATATTACAGATCAATAACTGAAGGAAACAAAAACAATCACACCAAGTGACACCATTATTTTTTGAGCAATTTCCCCGGAAAAACCTAATGCGGGAAAACCGATGCAGCGATCTGAGGGTTTTCTTATTAAGCAATTTCAAAGTACAATCTGGGTGCCAAATCCGGCTTACCCAATAGAGATTTTCCTTGGCAGTAGTACCTCTCAGTCTGAGACAAATGTCCTGACTGAAACCTCGGATAAACCTTCCAGCAGCTCCTTAGCTCCAATCTGCCCTAGAAACCCCAGCGTCTGCCTTTCTGGACTGCGTCAACCTCTCTCTGCTCAACTCTGGCCCTGTGTCACCCTGAATGGGTCTGCGTCAGAATCAGGAGGCCCTGCGTCAACCTTCTAGCCCTTTGTGTCAGCAACGCTAGCCTCTTTGAAGTACTGTGCAGCTCTCGGCTGCCTTTGCGTGGCCCTACGTGAGCCCTGACTACTACTGCATCACTCTCTGGCTCCTACGCTGCTCTCCTGGCACTATCTCTGCCTCTTTGTCTCTCTATACTCAATGCCCCTCAGCTGCAACTCCGATCACTGATTCTATCTCTCTTAGCAAACCCCGCTCTAAAGAATAGAATGAATGATCATTTGGTGTATTCTCCAAGTGACCCTCAAGCTTCCTCTTATACTTTTCGCATTGACATATCAACGGCCGAGATTAAGTCCCTAATCAATGGCTAAGATTAGATCTGGCTTGATCCATGTCTTTTGGACCATTTTAACACAGTTTTATATTAATTCACATTGATATTTTGATTTCCCTAAGTTTAGACTTAGGGACACCATTAAAAATATTAATTATTTTAATATCTCCTAAACTGTTTAGAATCTGCCCAAACCCTTTCTGGGTATTGGAGATCTCATGTGCCCCAACCTCTCCACCAAATTTCATGGTTAGAGCACATCCGATGCTACCCAAATCAACAACTATCTCTCTGATATGTATTCCTCGGCCTTCTACCAAGCTACCCCTCACTGCAATTGATCACTTGTTTGATTTCCTCAACAAACCTCGCCCCAAAATTCGAACTGACTGATCTCTCTTGGTGTATCTCCAACTGACTCTCAAGCCTCCTCTTATATTTTTCCTGTTGACGATTCAACGACTGAGATTAAGTCTCTAATCAACGGCTAAGATTAGATCTGGGTTGATCCTCGTTATTTAGAACTTTCTGACCCATATTATATTTTTTTTTCTAAGTTATGCTAATTCTATTAAGGTAAAAAAAGTATGATACACTGAGGCTGAAGCCTGTACTTAGCTATGCCAGAGGAAAGGCATCAACCATTAAAAAAAACTAGATTTGAATTGCCCAGAAGGGAAACTAGTTCTTAATTGAAGTGTCTCAAAAAATATCTTGCCGCCCACGCAGGGGAAACTAGCGAATTATCCAGTTTTGTGTCATTGTATTTGAGGAGACTAGAAAAAGTAAACCCAACTGAAGAGCCTAAAATTTTAAGTTTTCCCCTAAAAACCCATTGAAAAATAGAAGCTAAAGAATAGAGTCCCAATGAACCTGAGACACGTGGCATGCTGAGTGGCAGTGTACTAGGTAGGCGCGTGGCACGTTGAGTGGCAGCAAGGTGGCAGACCAGGCGGCGAACACACGACATCGAGGTGGCGACTAGGGACGTGGCGGCGACGAAGGGTGCTCCTCCACGATAAGCATCTGTACTTGTCCATGTCGCCACTTGCCAGTGGCGAAGTCTCCGTGTCGCCAGCCTGCAACTCCGGTTGTTCTTCCTCGATGATGCAGCAGTATTCGTCTATGACCCAATTCATCTGCGGAGCCGCTTGCACTTCCTTCCTTGCGCGTCTGGTCTGCTGTTCTTGGCTCCCCTCCTCTATACCCTGAAGACTCGTCTAAGCCAGTTCCGTTTTGGCCTTGGTTTGGCTGCTTCCCACTATGGTGCTTCCGCCACCAACAATGTTCGAGAGCCCCATTGCTTTGGTGCGGCCATCTCCCATTGCTCCTTGTTCCTCGGTAGCCATGCGTTAGCCTCCAATCTCGGAATCTTGTGCTTCAGAATTTTGCTTTTCCTCATGAAAGCTAATGGTGATGGTGGCAGTGATGAGGGACTAGTTCAGGGCGGAGCGAAAGGTGAATTGGGCATTCTGGGAATGCAGCTAGGGAGCTGGTGGAGTGCTTCTAGGAGATGGGCCGAAAGTGGAAGGGAAGCTGCTGGGAGGCGTAGCAGAGGCCACCGAGTGGAAGTGACCTCTTCCACTGCGCGTGCTTGGGTAGCAACCAGTATTCTGCTCAACCAAAGAGGAAGTGGTCTCCGAAGCAGAAGAGCGCTGGGAGCGACTTAGGCTCTCTCGGTTCCCACCCCTACAGCTGCGCATCCTATGGCGCACCATGCTTTCTATAATTGGAGGCGAGTTTCGATTAGAATTGGGCAGAAGGGGATGCAGTGTCGCAATGGAGCTAATAGGCAATTCAGCAGAGGGATGAGCAACTAGGGCCAAAGGGATGAGAAATTGAAAATTCAGGCTGTGGGTGAAGTGGATATCCGAGCCAAAATCGATGCAGTAATAAAGATTACAACGTTTCCCAGTGGTTGTGCATGTGCTGGGTGCCGCCACTGCATGAGGGCAGAGGCATTGCAGGGGCTGAGGTTGCAGGGGAGGAATGGTAGGAGCAGAGGTGGTATTTTCCCAAGAGTTCATCGTTACCTTGAGCTGAGGCTGATGGCAGTTGATAGAGTGATGGCAGCTCTTACTTGAGGTGCATTTATGGCGATGGTTAATGCCATTTTTGGACCACTATGCCGCCCTGCGGGAGGCCATGTGATCTCGCCACACGCCAACCCAGTTGGCAGCCACCTCACTGTCCTCCGTTGTCACCCGCATCCAGGAGATGGGCCTCCTTGTGCACTAGGTCAGTGCAAGTTTGCAATTGAGTTTGGTCATTTAGAATGTTGATTGTGCTAGAATGTAAGACCTGATCCTGTTCCATCCCCAATGTTTGCCAGGAGATCTGCTACCTTATTGTTGTCCCTTTTGACATGAGTCAATGTGGTTGCTCTCCTATTTTTCATCCATTGCTCTGTTAGTTCAAGCCTGGCCACTAATCTCCAACTTTTGGCAACTCTCGAAGCAGTGCTTCCTAGTTGTATTTGAGTAACCATATTGATTAGAATTTGGGAGTCCCCCTCTATTATGATGGGATGAAAATTATGTTGGTGAGCTAAGTTCATACCTTGCCATAAGCCTTCCAGTTCTGCAAAGTTATTCGTGTCCCATCCGATGGAGTCGTAGTAAATTAGTAGGGGTTGGCCTTCATGGTTTTTGAATATGCCACCATGTCCTGCTTTGCCTGGGTTGCCCTTGGAGGCACCGTCAAAATTTAGCTTAATCACCTTCTATGGGGGGGGAATCCAATGTGACAATTACTTGGTGATAGTGCTTGATCTGTTGGGATCCAATTGTGCCTGCTGGAGCTTGAAGTTCTAATTTGCCCATATGCTTTGTTCCTGTGTGGGAAAGTCCTTAGCATTCCACTGATGGAGAGCTAGAGTTTCCTGAATATTCTGACATAGGTTGGTCCATATGATTTCTAATGTAGTTCTTTGGTTTTTGAAAATTCGCTTGTTTCTTTCCTTCCAAATTGTCCAGAAAAGGAAGCCCGGCAGAATTGTCCATAGCTTATTGAGCATTTTGCTGTTATAGGGCTCTAGAGTCCAGTTGCGGATGGTGCCTTTTATATCCCCTAGAATTCTGCATGGTCGCTGACATCTGAAAGTGCGTTTTTCCCATAGTTGGTTAGCCATGTAGCAGGAGTCCATGAGGTGCTGAATAGTTTCTTCATGATTTTGACAGTTAGGACAGTAGGATGGTCCCTGAAACCCTGTTTTGATTAAGTTGTCCCAAGTGAGAATTCTTTGGTGGTATAGCAGCTAGGTGAAAGTGGAAATTTTTGGCCAAATCCCTGTGGTCCAAATTCGATTCCAAGCAGGATCAACTGGTTCCTGTGTTTGGAGCATCAATTGGTATGCTTCTTTGGTGGTGTGTATTCCTTTCGATGTATATCCCCATCTAAGAACATCTTTTCCAGTATTGAGTCTAATTCTTCTACTGGTGAGTTCTTTATGTAGCTCCGAGTTATAAGCTTTCGTTTCTTGTTGTGTTATCTGAGCAGAAGGTTTCCATTGCCTAAAGCCCTGAGTGGTACTGAGAGTCCAGAATTGTGCTACATTGTCCTCCTAGTTAATATTGTTTCCATTGTGATTTGTGCTAGGTAAAAGTTCTACAATTTGTGGTCTTTGTTGCCATGAATCTGTCCAGAAGCGCCCTGTTCTCCCATCCCGTATCTCCCAAAAACTATGTTGTTGGATGATCTCTCTGTGTTGTTTTGCCGCATTCCAGATTAGGGATCCTGTGGTCGTGGTAGTTATTCTTATTAGCTCTTGCTGCGGTTGATTGTTTGCATATTTAGCAGTCCAGAGTTGTGCCCATGGCTTCTGTGGGCATGAGACCCATTGCCACCAAATTCGTGCTCCCATTAATGTATTGCTATGTTGCGGGTCACGTAAGCCTTAACCTCCCTGCTTTTTAGGCGTGCAAACCTTGTCCCATTTTACTAATGCCCATTTTTGCTTTTGTCCTGTGGATCCCCATAAGAAATTGCGTTGCAGATTTTTGATTCTCTTTAGCACCCATTTCGGTGCAGCAAGAACCGAGAAGCGATAGAGGGGCATAGCTTGTAGGACTGCCTTTATTAGGACAAGCCTGCTTGCCATGTTGAGAGTTCTATATGTCCATGACAATAACCGACTTTCCATTTTCTCAATGAGTTGTTGCCAGGAAGCATGCTTTAAGGCTGAATCTATTAGTGGGGCACCTAAATAATGAGAAGGAAGTTTGGCTTGAGAGAATCCAATGATTCGGGCAATGATTCTTTGAGTGGCTACAGGAGTATGGAAGAAGAATATGTGAGATTTGGCAATGTTTATAGTGGTTTCAGAGGCTTTTGAGAAGGTATCTAGAGGAGCTTTATAGGTTCGGGCTTCACTGACAGAGGGATGGCCAAAGAGCATATTGTCATCAACAAATTGTTGATGTGTGATCGCAGAGGTTCCATGTACTGAGATTCCTCTAAGGTCATGAGATTGAACGGTTTGCTTTATAAGACGACCCAGACCTTTAGCCATAATAATAAAGAGAAATGGGGATAAAGGGTCACCTTGATGGATTCCTCTGGAAGGGGAGTAGGGTTTGGAGAGGATCCCATTAACTAGAACAGAGCAGAGGGGAGAGGAAATTAGAGTCATAAGCCATCTAACCCAGGTCGGGCTAAATCCAAAGGCAGTCAACATCTGTTTTATATAGGTCCAGCTAAGCTTGTCAAAGGCTTTAGAGAGGTCGATTTTCAGAAGCATACCTGCCTGTTTGTTTCTCTTTAGGGAGTGGATGGTTTCATGAGTCAGAATAATGCCATCCAAGATTTGATGTCCTTCTACATATCCAGATTGTTCTGGTGAAATGAGAAGAGGGAGGAGTGGTTTGAGGCGATTGGCAATTACTTTCGAGATAATTTTGTATATGACATTGCAAAGTGCAATGGGCCTGAACTTCTCCGGAGTGCTTGGCTGTGCTTCTTTGGGAATAAGAGCGATGAAAGTCGCATTGAGCGAGGGAAGTAGCCAATGCATGACTCGTGATTCTTCGACCACATCCCAGACTTCTACCTTGATTAAGTCCCAAAAATGATAGTAAAAGCTAGAAGTGAAACAATCAGGTCCTGGGGCTTTCCTAGCTTTCAATTGATTTGATGCCTCTTCTACCTCCGTGAGGGTGACTGGTCTTAGCAATCGCTGATTATGCTCCTTTGTTATGATTCTGGGAATATGCTGAAGTATCTTGTTGATTATAGGCTGTCTATCTGTGGGCAGCTCATGATGTACTGTTTTGAAGTGGTTGGTGAGCTCGTTCTTGATATCTTCCTGTTTCTCCATTCTACCTCCTTGTGGGTTTTAAATATGCGAGATGGTATTATGCATTCTTCTTTTTATAGTTGTGCGATGAAAGAATTTGGTATTTCTTTCACCTTCTTTTAGCCATCTAATTCTTGAGTTTTGTTTCCAGAGCAGTTCCTCTTGTATCCTTCTTTCGTCTAGTTGTGTTAGTAGAACTTGTTCATGTCTGGCTAGTTCCACTGTTCTGCCTCCTATGATGATCTTCTGCTGTATCTCTTTCATACTTTGCTCAAGAACTTTTTGCTCTTGAAATATGTTGCCAAATGTAGTGTAATTCCAGGTTTTGATTTCCCTTTTGATGTGCTTCAGTCTTTGTTGAAATTGATACATGATTGAGCCACCATTGGGAAGGAAGTTTTCCCATGCTGATTTGACCATTGTTTTGAACTCAGGGTGTGTGAGCCAGAAAGCTTCAAATTTAAATGGTTTTCTGTTTGAATTTCCTGGATTTTTCCATTGCAAGGAAATGGGCCAATGGTCCGAGCCAGCCATGGGGAGTATGGAGGCACATATATCCCCACCCAAATGGACAAAGTTGTCTGAGATTAGATATCTATCCAAGCTAGACGAGATTTGCTGTGAGCTTGCCCTTTCGTTGTTCCATGTGTAAGTGTCGTTATCAAATGGTAAGTCAATTAGCCCATTGTGTTGAATGTATTCTTTGAAGCTATTGCTTTCATTGTCCAACTTTCTTCTGCCCCAAGTTTTTCCTCCAACCGTGTGATCATGTTGAAGTCACCTCCTATGATCCAGAGCGGATAAGTTCTTGTAGCATTAAGAGTCTCCAACGTTTCTAGCAACGTGGTTTTTTGTAATCCATCTTGAGGAAAGTATACATTGGTCAAATGGCCATGTATGTTGGTTCGGTTTAGGTGGAAAGTTGCTTGAATGAAATGGTGTGAAGCATGGAAGTCTGTTAGGGAGATATGCTAAGTGTTCCATGCTATAGCAAGCCCTCCCGAGGCACCTGTTGCATCTACTGTCACAGTTTGACATCCTGCCCAAGCCTTGGATAATATGGAAGCTAAGGTATTAGTGCTACATTTTGTTTCCTGCATGAATACCATGTGTGGTTGTTCTTACTGAATCATGTTCTTTAACATTCTGTATTTCCCGGGACCGTTAAGTCCTCTTACATTCCATGAGATAAGCTTCATGGTTGACCTGTAGGTAGGGAGCGGTAGTATTTAGTCAACTTAGAGCACCTTCCGTACTCCACTAGCATTTCCCCAATTAGGATGGTGCGCTGTAGATCTGTCTTTCTCCCTCTTTTCTTCCCATCTTTGATGATATATTTACCGTCCCATTTACCTCCTTGTTGTATGCCAAATGTGTTGTGCTGATGCACTCTTGATAGCACTACTTCCAAATTTTCAAGTTGCCTATCCAGTATTGTGTCGAACTCTTTCCTCTTACAAGCTTGTTCTGGACTGAAAATGTCTATATCTCTGAGATCAAAGCTTTCAGGTTCTTCTTCCATTAAACTTTGTTGACTACCATCCTCCATATGGGGTAATGGATGAGGAGGTTTTGTCAGTATATTATCAATGTCCATTACTTGTCAGACCAGAGGGCTTTGTTAATAGCAGGGTTGGGGATGGGTTGCATGGCTGATGCATGCAAATCAGAGGTATTAACTTTCGATGGTGGACTGGTTTTATTATGAATAGGTATGGAGGAAAGATTGGTGGATGGAACAGAGGTTGTCTTTGCTGTCATGGGGGGATCTGATTCAGGCATATCTAGGTTTGCCGAAATATCAAAGCTATTGCTTGAGGAGGGCACATCTGATGATGGAGTAACATTTTTTGGTGTTGTGGGTGGTTTTTCGGTATGCTTCTTTCTGCTGGCCACTTTGGTGAACCCTTCTGGATCAGACTTACCTCCATTTTCTATGGGTATAGGAGGAGCGTTTAAGGGACAGTCACGAAATAGGTTTCCATGGGCATGGCATCTCCTGCATCTGAAGGGTACATGTTCATAATCTATGGGTTGTATCCATTCAAATTCGTCGTGAAGGAGACTTACAGAGTCCGTGAGCACCTTGCCCAGCTTCATGTATATGCAAATACGAGCATAGGAGGTGTATCTACGAAGCTTTGTTTCCTCTGATGTCTTTATGAACTCGCCTAATCCATTACTAATGGCTTTAAGTGATTTTTCATCCCAGTATTCTAGCAGAAGAGAGTACATGCGGATCCAGACTGGCGCCCAATTGAAGTCTTCCTTATCTGGGTTAAATCTTTCTACCCAGCCGCGTAGATAAAGATCCGTTGCATTGAAGAAATAGGGTCCTCCATCCAGGACACGATTTCTGTCTTCAAGGTAGTTAAAGATAGCTGTGAAGAAGCCTTTGGGGCCTAGTTGTAGGGTAACATGTCCTTTGGGCTTCCATTTTGAGGTTATCTAGCCTTGCAGTGCTTTTTCAGTTGGCCAATAGCTTATAAATTTACTTATCAGGGCATGGTCTCTCATGTATTGTATTTGCGCATTAATCCTATGACTGGGGAGTTCAATCTTGGGTCGTTTTGTAGCAATGGGCTTGCAAGTGGGCGACGATACTTTCTTTGGTTTCTCAGATGCTGTCGATTTATCTCCTTTGTCATTTTCCAGACCCTCTTGTGCTTTCTTCTCTTGCTGCTGCGCAAGCCGTACCTTTGGCATCTCTGCATTCTCAGTTCTGCCTTCAAGTGGGTCTTCATTGTTGCAGTCTTTGGGGGGAGGTGTTGATGCCTCCCCCATCGGAATATTTATCGTTCTTAGCTTCCAGAAGCGCAGAGCCTGAACTGGCAACACTCTGGCTTGGGCTTGAGAGGCTGCTTACTCTGTCTCTGCATCGTGTAAGGGTTTGTCAGAAACCCTAGTCCACCATTTTCCTTTCGCTCAGCTCCTATAACTTCTTATTGTTAATTCGATGTGCATTCTCTTCACCCATATTATATTAATACACATTAATATTTTAATTTTCCTAAGTTTAGACTTAGGGTCTCATTAAAATATTAATTATTTTAATATCTCTCCATCCAAGTGGAATTTCCCCAAACGATTTTTGGGACTTGGAGATCTCATGTGCCTTAGCCTCTCCACCAATTTTTATGGCTAGAGCACATCTGATACTACCAAAAATCAACACCGGCCAGTTCTGTAACGAAACCAGCCTATTTCACTGAACTGGCCAGTTCAGGACTGGTTTTGTGCATAAAAGAAATTGCCTTTTTTTTATAATATTTTGATTTTTTAGTTGGTTGGCCCACTTCTTACTCTCCCCTAGGCTAGGCTAATATTCAAGCATATGACCCTCAACCTAATAATCAAGCCTATGGCCCTAGTATTGCTGTGCAATTCATGGTAATGTTAAATTCTTAAAGTAAAAGGATGAAAATCTCCTACTTAAATTTTTAACATTACCATGAAATGACTCAAGATGTTTGAGAGTGGTTCTAATCTCATTTGATTTCATATGGAGAAAGTAGAATTTTAGATTTCATTCAAAATCCAGCAGACTTAACAGTTTTTCAGGATTTCAAGATTGGGGGGATTGCAATGTGTCTTCTAGATTTTGCCATGTACGAGGGTATGGAACTAGTATTTAATAAAGAGCACCAACCCCTCTATGTACTTTGATGATAGTGGGATTGGTTGTCGAACTCCTCTATCATGACTCTACTAAAAATGTACCCATCACTCAAACAAAATCTTGACATGACATGCTACGTTTTTTCTATCTTATTTTAATGCCTAAATAGTTATATTGATGGCGAAGACCCCAATATAGGCAATGATTTTGATGATATGTAGGCATTTGTTGTCGCATGATTTTTTTTGGATGTTAAAGGCCATCAAGAGCCTATTTGTTGATGTATTTTATGTTCAAAGATGGATTGCACTCGATGCTATTTTGGTTATGTGCACCCTTACATGCTATATAAATGAAAAAAGCTGCATACTTGTGTATAAATGGTTTGGATTCATATGGATGCACATGAATATATATGTTTTTCTTTAAAATATGAATATTTTATGTGTTTTTGGTAAACTGGTTTTTGTTCCCAGTTTTTACTGGTTCCGACTAGTTCCCAGTCCACAAGGTTTTTCGGTTCGATCATTGGTTCGGTTCTGATAACATTGATTTAAAGAATAAAAGGACCCATTGTATTTGGATGATCCATGGGATTGACCCATGGTATTTGTATAGCTATCTCAATCAAAGGGAAGGAGGAGCTCATTAAGGGGCATGATTGAGAATTGATATTTTGATAATTATACTGGGAGATCTTTTAGCTTGTGGTGTGAGGGAGAAACCCTCGATATATTCCCTGGTTTTGGTGTTTAAATACACACCCTAGCTGGTGGCGGTTGCTTTCGGTGGTTTTAAAGCCACCCTAGCTAATCATTTCCTTTTGCTTGAGAGGTCGAATTGATTATACAAGGAGGTTGAATTTTGATAATCCCTGAGGACCGAATTGGTTTATTCAGAAGGGACAGAGCCATTGCCAATTTGCTAAAGATCAAATTGCAGAAGTCCGAGAACCAGAAACCCGGTGTATCTTCCAAATTTTTTATGTAATCTCCTCCCGAAAGTTATTAATAAAAATTAAAACTGGGATTTCTTGCATTCATTATTATCTGCAACTTTGTGGTCCTATGTTGCATTTTATTAATGTTTCTGGCAAAAATTTATGCTGTAATCTTTCTCGGGGATTTTTAGCCAAATAAATTAAAAGGAATATTACATTACTTGCCCAGAGATGACCCACCTTCCTTCAAGAAGAATGCTAGATGGGAGAAAGATCTGGATGGAGCAATGGGTGGAGAACTCCAACATAATGCTATGCGCTCACCATCACGGGGCTGCTGGCTGGCTGGCTGGCTGTCAAAATGAAGAGAACAAATTTCTCCTATGAGTTTTTCCCACTTTTGATGGGTAACTAGGATCAAATATCAAATCTCTAGGATGCATTCATAGGCTTAAAGGACAGAAATACCCCTGTTATGGTTCAAATTGTTGGCATATAATGCAGTAGTTGAATTGTCATTTTATAAAAAATCAAGAAACCCGTCTATGTGGTCATTCTTGGTATAGAGTTTAGATCATCTCCACAACATGGTGGATTGTCAATGCTCACTAATTCCAGGTACGTATTTGATCTGTGTCTGTGTTCGATTGGAGATTTCTTGACAATTAACAGGGTTGCCTTTATTGAGGATGTTTAACTGTTTTGCCAAATTTCCAGAATTTCCGTCAGGTGCTAGAGTAACAAGTTTCAGAGCTAGAAAAGGTAAGAACACCCTGGTGCCATTATAAGGTAAAAGATGGTTTGTTGCTGATTTAATTTACATTGTTTGATGATTGTGTCACTCCCCTGACACTCCTAGCATGCTCCCCTCCTCTTGAGAAAATGAAGAAAATGAGCCATAGTTACCTCCAGCAATTCAATTCGGGCTTTGGCTCAACAACCATGTGGAGGCTCCCGGGAAATCACAGTAGTGCAAAGACTCAAGAGGAAGGAAAAATAAATAGAAATTAGAATAGTTGCTTCTCCTTTTTCACTACTTCACGTATCGTAGATTTCAACTCAGTATTGTGTTTTGGACCTTTCAATCGTCATATATCAATTAAATTATCATTTAGAACTTATGCAGATGGCCCATTTTGTAAACATAACTCCTCAGTTACGTTCGCAATTGACAGATAGCCCATTTCATTCCATGAATCACAGATCTACTTCCTATTATATGGCTTGAGAACTTGTATGTTTGCAATTGATAGATGGATGATGCTTGAATAATTAATCATTAATCTGCCATGGATTACATTTCTAAGTTCATAACAATGTAGTATTTATGTATGAGTAACACAATATTGTATGTTTTCATATACTCTGCACCTAATTTGCAATTCCACATTTTTTGAATATAAATGTGTTATAATATATAAAATATATATCATTTAAAATCCTGGGATTTTTGGGAAATGTAGTTCCTGCTCCCATTCCACTCCCATGCTTTTGCAACCTTGGTTGTAGTCATGGTTCACTGGAGAGGACAATTGGGATTGTCTTGCAACTGAACACATTCGTCAGACGGATTGAACTTGGGACAAATTAAAGCTGCCTAGACCTCCTCTTTCAGTCAGCAATTGGCCCAAGACTTTGGAAATAGTCTGTGTTGCCCAAATCCAGTCAACCATCTAGCATAAGAAACAAGATAAAGTTATCAAGAACATTACCTCCTCCTGGGCCAAGCAGTGCCCTAAAAGTATGTCTGCAAGGTCTTCTGATTTGGTTAGAGATAGTTGACTAAATGAGCATAGTGCCTTGTGAATCTTGGCCAGGTTTGACAATTCGCTGCCTCCATAATTCTTTTGGGTAGATACTAGAAATCTTGGCTATGTATCAATCATTGCATACAACATGCGCAATTTTGCATCAGCTGCTGTAGGCATAGATCACACACTTTTAACAGCAACCTTATAACATATTTTGTTGAGCTTTGGCCATCCAGTTTTTATTAGTTGGGTTTGTTTCAGTTTTGGATCTCTTGCATTGTTAATTATGACTTCCATCTTGGCGCATAACCAATGTTTGGTCAAATTGCTTCTGCCTCTAGACTCACAAAAAATAGTATTCAATACCAGTTTTCGGAAAAAGACTCACAATGTCACTGTTTTCGACAGCCAGCTCAATGCAACACCACCATCATTATATATATTTTTCTAGATTTTACTTGTCAATATGTTGAAGGACACAACAAAAACCAACTCACAGCAGATTCTGATTTTCCAGATAATGTTGAGCCTTGATGATTTGAGGACAAATAATCTTTTAAGGGTCAGATTTGTATGCATGCTTTTTCGCAGAATCCCCTCTAGTGCTATCTTAGAACATGTATGCACTATTTGTGGCTAACATGAGTCATGACCAACCATGCTATTAATTATTATTTTGTGTCTTAATTGACAAATAAGCATTGGCTTGGGCGGCCTTTCGAACCCTGTCAAGGGCCCTTTGATCATTCATTATTGGCTATATCACTTTATTTATAAGCTTTGCACACAGTTGAGAGCCCAAGTGAGAGATAGTGCACTTGCGCGAGAGAAAGTGCACTTCATTGCAAAATATGTACCATGTATTTATTAATGATTTAAGCTTCTAGCCATCAAATCATAAGTGTAATTGTCTATTCTTTGTTTTTCTCTTGTTATTTTCCATAGTTGATTTGGAGTAATTCCATTACATGTTAAGTGTATATTTGTTTTGTTGGAGACTTTCACACTGGCACACATATTGTTAATGTGGAATTTAATGCGAATTAGTCATGTCAGCAGTTTTATTTATTGCCCTTGTGACAGATAATCTTCAATGTGGCAGTACTTTTACAGCGCGTCTAACAATTATTTTACTTCTCTTTAAACCAAAAGCTTGTGAACCTGTATACCAAGGAATACTAGTTATTTGAACCCATTGAGCCTTTAAAAATCATTTATTACTAAACTGACCTATTCTCACATTTTAGTTCTTGAATGGTTTAGGATTTTATCTACTTTCTTGGTATCATGATCCATTTGAATGATAATTTTTTATTACATTCATGATAAAACTTTGTGAAGGATTAATTATCTCTTTCATGTGGTCATATGGTCTCCCTTCATTCTTTGATATTAACCATTATTGTGACACCACTAAATTGGAGAAGTTCAATTAAGCCCCATATATATTTATATTGTTTTATGGTTTCTCAATTTCGTTTGTAAATGTCATGCCTACAATTTAAAATGTAGAAGTTGCATTATGGAGGATAAACATCAATAGCAATTTTTCAATGAGAATGTGCCTTTATGAAAAGGGATAAGAAGAATAGTTTGAGGAGAGAGACTGAATTGGGCACAAGTGTTGAATCTCTTTAAACTTTACTCTCATTAGGATGCAAATAAATGCTTGTCATCATGCTTACTAGTTGTGCAATGAGTGGAAAACTCATCTCATATGCTAGTCCACTTTGTTTGATCAGTTGGGTTTGTGAGCAACAAGAGTCTGAAGGAGTAACTCCAGGAGAGGATGTGTTTATTGTCTTGCGTTTGGATGGTCGTGTTCGAAAATCTGGTCGGGTATGTATAAAATAGCAAAGGCTTCTTTTAAATTTTGCCACATTGTTCTTGTATGTATCGAATCTCTCGCTTTATCCATGTGCGTCATGATTGTCCTTTGATAAGATTTAGTTGTAGAAGAAAGAAGAATAGAATATATGAGCATGACATTCTATTTCGGTTAAAACAACTCATATTGTATTAATTAAGATTTAATTGCTTCGAATTCCTCTTCACAACTAGTGAGTCAAACTAAATTCGCTAGTTGCATTTTTGTTTTTCACATTTGATTACCTATTGAATTGGCCTTTTCTTAACAATACATCCTTCTACTTCTAATTTCATAAATATTTTTTAGATGTTTTCATTAGTATCTCAAGTTACGATAGTATGCACAACTTGTGAGAAACCCCACCTACATAGATAAGTGCAAAAAAAATATTAACAAGATAAACAAACAACTAAGGACACATTCGATATGAATAAATTAATAGAGTTATATAGTATAGTGGTTATATCATTGTACATTATTGGGTAATAAAATGTTACAGAACATGAAGTAATAAAGTATTACATCTATAATATTCCTAATAGAAATATTAAGTGAATAACAAAAACATGCACTATAACAACAACTAGGAAATTCAACACATACACAGGGAATCAAAACACAAGAGGAAATGCACCAAAACTCGGAGCCATTTAATTTATTTTGAGAAAAATTGAGTACAATGAGTATGGAAATAGGAACTTGGGCTTGCTACAACAAGTTAGGCAAACCCAGGTTGGAATTGTGATGCCCGAGTACTGGAATGACTCCACCAATAACATTTGCGCTCACCTAGTAAATCATTGCAACTGTTGTTGTAGGTGAATTGAGATTTCGACCCTCAAATATACTCCAAAAGTTATGCAAAATTAAATGTACATTCTCCACACCATCTCCAACAAAACTCAAAAATATCTCACGGACCCAAGTGGTGGAAATGGCCCCGGTGTGAAAATTCCTAGATCTAACAATCTCAAGAATCGTACTGCAACCAACTGAATCTACTTCACCTAGATTGTAAATTACATTACAAGCTTATTTCAAATTTCTTCTCGAAACATTGTAGTAAAATGCTAAAGCAACCTACACCAATTAAATATGATTCTGAAACATGGAAACTGAGCAAGGAAATAGAAACGCATAGGACACTGTTATTTTTGGACAAAAGTCCCCAGAAAAACCCAATGCGGCAAAACCGGTGCAACAGCTCTAAGGGTTTATTATTATTAAGCAATAGCAAATTCTGAATACATCACTGAATACCTCATAGGGTTATTCAGTTACAGAGAGAAATACTAGCAGAAGCTTAGTAAGATTAACTCACACAATCACTGAGAAAAAGTCTCGGTTGTTCTGGCTACTGCATGAGGTGCCCTTGGCAGGCCCTACGCTATCTGTGCATTGCCTTTAAGTTGTCCCAACGTCACCCAACTGGGGAATCGATCAGTAGCCCAAAGTCACTGCTCTCAGCCTCTCGGTCTCACACCTCGGCTTCCAACTGCTGAAAGCCTGAAACTGAACCTTTGCTCTGATTTTCGACTCTCTCTCTCCCTCTACATTGCTTCTGTGTGGCCCTTCTGGCCCTACGTCAACCTATGCATCAAGGATACTAGATCACTCTCTACCTCTCTCTGCTGATGTATCTCCGGCTAAGAATCTCTCTCTTGTTGACTTGGGGTAGCATTGGATGTGCTCTAACCATGAAAATTGGGGGAGAGGCTAAAGCACATGAGATCTCCAAGACCCAAAAATGGTTTGAGCAAATTCTAACTGGTTTGGGAGATATTAAAATAATTAATATTTTTAATGGAGTTCTTAAGTCTAAACTTAGGAAAAATAAAATATTAATGGGTATTAATATAAAACAGGGTTAGAAGGGTCCAAAAGTCATGGATCAAGCCAAATCTAATTTTAGTTGTTGATTAGATATTTAATCTCGACCGTTGATGGACCAACGAGAAAAGTATAAGAGGAGGCTTGAGGGTCAGTTGGAGAATACACCGAGAGAGATCAAGAACTCGATTTTTTGGGGCAGGGTTTGTTGAGGAAATTGAGTGAGTTATCTGCGTTGCAGCTGAGGGGCAGTGAATACATAGAAGAGAGGCAGAGTTAGTACCGAGAGGATCAGTGCAGAAGCCAGGAGAGGTTGACGCAGAGCCAGCTAGAGGCCACGCAGAGCTAGCCAGAGGCCACATAGAGCCAGCCAATAACTGCGCAGAGCCAGAGAGGGCTAATGTGTGAGACGCAGAGGCTCCAGAGGTTGACGCAGAACCCAGAGAGGCTGACGCTGGGCCAGAGAGACTGACACTGGGCCAGAGAAGCTAACGCAGGGCCTAGAGGCAGCACTAGGAGATTTTTCGTGGGACATACTAGAGCTGGAGAGCTGGATAGGGTGACGCAGTCCCTATCAAAGTGATGCAAAGCAGCAAAATTTGCATTGTGGTTGTGGGATCATCCATCTGGTGATTTAGCCGGAATATCTATCTCCGACTGAGAGGTACTACTGCCAAGGGCATTCTCTATTGGGTGAGCCATTTCTGACACCTAGGTTGTATTCTGAAACTGCATAATAATAAAACCCTTTGAATAGTTGCATCGGTTTTCCGGCATTGGGTTTTTCCGGGGACATTAGTCCAAAAACAATGGTGTCACTTGTGTGCTTGTTTACTTTCAGTTGATGATCTGCATGTGTTGATACTGTACTTGTATTTATTTTCAGTATTTATATGATAAATAACTTGTTAAGTAATTGAACAAGTAGGAAGAAATAAATCAGATAGTATAGGAATAATTCCTAACAGGTTAAACTTAGAAATTCCAACATGGTATCATAGCATGGTTGCAGATCACAGGAAAGTTGAAGGCATCAACCGAGCAGAGCAATAGCAGCAAAAACAGTTGTCCCTAACAGAATGCAACAAGGAAGGGATGACACAGAGGGTTTGCATCAGCAGTTCGAGACAAGAGGAGGATCAGCGCTAAGGCAGAGAGGAGCAGACCTGACCTACGTAGTATCTGGTCATCTTTCTCAATCAAGAAGAATCGAAGCTATGGCCAGGAGGCAGATTTTGCCGGTGTAGGGATTGGACAGAGCCTGGAGGCTCAGACCTTTAGATTGCTGAGGCATAGGAGGCTGTGGGTAAGTTGCGGAGCAAAGCTAGTGGGGAACTGTGGTTAGAACAATACTTAACAGGGCAAGACCAAGGAGGAGGGAGTTGCTGCCGAGGATTTCTAGCCAAGAAATCTGGAACAGTAGTGCAGTTGCACAAACGATTGGAGTGGAGCATCTCGACATTGGCAGAGGGGTTTCCAGGAGGGAAATCAAGGCTCAGAGTGAGTCAAACCGAGAACATCCAGACGAAAAGTCGAGAGACTCGAAAGAGGAGCAGTGAAATGGAAGTGAATGGGTTGAGAGATCAGGATGGACTGGAAGGAGCTTCCAACTTCGTAGTTTGGAAGGCCAGGATCTTGTCCATTCTAGATAGGTATCGCATCAAGCACTTTGCCTTGAAAACGATAGCAATCTTAGGTGGCCTAGCTGAAAATGAGAAGTATGAAGAAGCAATGGCCAAGGCTAAGTGCATCATCCTTGATGGGGTCAAGGATCATGTGGTACCATATATTGCCGAGAAGGGTACGGCAAATGAGATTTGGGATGCCTTGAAGAAATTGTATCAGCATACTTTCGTGCAAAGGAAGATGCTTTTAGAAAATTAGTTGTGGTCATACCAGATGCAGAGGGGAGAGCAGATAGATATCTTCCTCAGACGATTGACAACGATCTGAGACCAGCTGACTTCCATAGGGGCCACGCTAAATGAGGATATGTCGGTGAGGACCGCACTGAACGCAGTCTCAAAAGGCTAGGAGGTTTTTGTCCAGAGCTTATTGGGCAGGTCGAACCTTCCAGATTGGGAGGAACTCTGGGCGATTCTTTGTCAAGAAGAGATCATACGGCTGACCAAGGCAGGGAGTAGCAGTAAAGGGGTCAGAATCAAGGAGGAAGAGGAGGATGTTGCTCTAGCATCTGCAGGAAAGCAAGAGAAACAAAAGAAGGACCTCTCTAAGGTCAAGTGCTTCCACAATGGAGAATTGGGTCACTATGCGAACGAGTGTCCAAGGAAGAAGAGCAAGGGAGAGGCTTCTGAGACCAAGGCAGCGCCAACGAAGGCAGAGAAAGAAGTGGAGATAGATGACGATTGTGCCATGAGTGCTCATGCGCCACTTGAGAGGAAGTGGGAAGACATCGAGTTGTAGTCAGACGGACTACAGATGATGAGGGGAAGGATCCTTGAGGTACCCAACCTCTTGGATTATACCTTGCTACAAGAACCCCGAAGAGAAGTAGCAGGATTGGCGGATGTGGGTAGAGACGAATGCGGATGGAGTGGCAGAGGGTGCTAAAGTTCAGGAGTACCGGGGCAACGTAAGGCAACAGTGCGAGATGCATGGAGTTGTTGCAGCAACGCAGAGGTCAGTAGAGGGAGCACTTGTCAGCGACAGAGGGAGCTTCAGCATTGGGAGTGTTTCTAGCCTAACAGAGATGTCAGAGTTGGGAGGATTAGTTACTTACTTCTCAGTAACTGAGCTGCAGTGCAACGGTTAGTAGTGGTAGTGCTATGGGCAGCACGATGCAGCATGATGAGAGGGGATGCAATGTAGATACAATAGTGGCAGTGGCAGGGCCATGGGCAGCAGCATGGATGCAGAGGGATCTGTTGTACAGATACAGTAGTGGCAGTGGCAGGGCTATGGGTAGTAGTACATGATGCAGCAGTGTAGAGGATGTTGGGCAGGGAGGCCTAGCATTAGCACAGGGACCGATATTGAATGATCAGGGTGATACTCAGTGAGGAGTATTACTGGAGCACAGTCCTAGCTAAGAGGGAGTGTTGATTTGGGGTAGCATTAGATGTGCTCTAGCCACGAAAATTGGTGGAGAGGCTAAAGCACATGAAATCCCCAAGAGCCTGAAATGGTTTGGGTAGATTCTAACCGGTTTGGGAGATATTAAAATAATTAATATTTTTAATGCAGTTCCTAAGTCTAAACTTAGGAAAAAATAAAATATTAATGGGTATTAATATAAAACTGGGTTAAAAGGGTCCAAAAGTCATGGATCAAGCCAAATCTAATCTTAGCCGTTGATGGACCAACGAGAAAAGTATGAGAGGAGGCTTGAGGGTCAGTTGGAGAATACACCAAGAGAGATCAAGAACTCGATTTTCTGGTGCAAGGTTTGTTGAGGAAATTGAGTGAGTGATTGAGTTGCAGCTGAGGGGCAGTGAATACATAGCAGAGAGGCAGAGTTAGTATCGGGAGGATCAGCGCAGAAGCTGGGAGAGGTTGACATAGAGCCAACTAGAGGCCACGCAGAGCTAGCCAGAGGCCACGCAGAGCCAACCAATAGCTGCGCAGAGCTAGAGAGGGCCAACATGTGAGATGCAGAGGCTCCAGAGGATAACATAGAGCCTAGAGAGGCTGATGCTAGGCCAGAGAGGCTGATGCTAGGCCTAAAGGCAGCGCTGAGAGATTTTTCGTGGGACAGACTGGAGCTGGAGAGCTGGATAGGGTGACGCAATCGATATCAGATTGACGCAGAGTAGCAGAAGCTGCATTGTTCCTGTGGGATCATCCATTTGGTGATCTAGCTAGAATATTTGTCTTCGACTGAGAGGTACTACTGTTGAGGGCATTCTTTGTTGGGTGAGCCATTTCTGGCACCCATGTTGTATTTTGAAACTACATAATAATAAAACCCTTTGAATAGTTGCACCGGTTTTCCCACATTAGGTTTTTCCGGGGACATTAGTCCAAAAACAATAGTTTCACTTGTGTGCCTGTTTACTTTCAGTTGATGATCTGTATGTGTTGATATTGTACTTGTATTTATTTTTAGTATTTACATGGTAAATAACTTGTTAAGTAATTGAACAAGTAGGAAGAAATAAATTAGATAGTATAGGAAGAATTTCTAATGGGTTAAACTTATAAATTCCAACATCTTTTTGGAAGCTGCTATCCCTGCCCCTTAACTACAAAAGATCTCTTCAATCGATTTTTCCTCCTGAGAACTTCTCACTTTAGAAAATTGATTTCCTCAATCTCTCTGTGTTTTCCAAATGACCCTCAAGCTCCTTCTTGTATCTTCCTGTTGGAAAACCAACGGCCTAGATTAAATCATAATCAAAAGCTCAGATCGTTTTGGCTTGATCCGCGTCCTTTTCTAGAAGTTTCACCCTTGATTAGATTAATACCCATTAATATTTTAATTTTCCTAAGTTTAGACTTAGGAACCCCATTAAAAATATTAATTATTTCAATAAAATCACTTCTGGGTGGAATTTCCCATAACGATTTATGGGTTCTTTGGAATACATGTGCTCAAGCCTCCCTACAAAATTTTAGGCTTAGAGCACATTCGATGCTATCCCAAATCAACACCCGGGATAAATTGTGTCCTCTTCCAACAATTGCTATTATTGACTGCTGAATGGAACTAGGAATTCTACCTTCAGAATTGCTTAGAAAATTTTGTAAAATTAATCCTAGCCTCCTCTCACCAAACCCGCAAAAACCCAGAAAGGATTTGGGTTGAATCCACTGACCTCTAATGACGCCCAACGAGTGTGAATTACCCAATTTGGCCAGAAAATGCCCCACAGAATGGAACTGTTGTAGGATTCCCAAAATATGACATTGCAATCCTCCCAAAACTTTGCAAGGATCCCCTCTGGAAAATGTCTGATTTCTCCAACCCAAATTTCCTCGGAAAGAAGCCACCTCCTACTCCTATGCAGACTTGAGCCAATGAGTTGTGCACACTATCAAAATGAGGGGAAATTCGTCCCAAATTTTGACCTCACTCGCGCCCTTGCAAAATGCTCCAAATCTCTGACCTTAACTATGAAGAATGTCTCAGCAAAATCTTGGAGTCTCCAATCAACTGCAATTGCTCCAAATGATGTGCCACAACCTCCTTTTCTGCTTTGGGAAATGCGCATAGCTAGGAAAACTCCTGCAATGAATCTCGAGGAAAGCCTTGAATTGGACTCCCAAATTACCTTACTAGGGAGACACTCAAAGTTCTCTGAAATGAGGGTGGAATTTTGCTTGGAATTCCTGGTGCTAAACAACACTTTTCTTCTTGTGCCAAACAACCCCAAGAGAAGATGAAAGGTGAAATGTAACAGTCAAAAAATGATTAGCAAATGAGTCCATCCTCCTTTTATAATTTCTCCCCATGCTTCTAGACTACTTTTTAAATTATTATTTGATTGGTGGGAGCCATTTTCCAATAAGTGACTTTTTCCTCTATTTTAATAAAATAATAATTTTCCGCCAATCTCTAGTAAATAATACTTGCCACCTTTCTCCAAAATAATATTTGCCCCTTTACTTGATATCACCAAAATTAGGTAAAATTTCCATGGTCACAAAATTGGGGATATTACAGTCCTCCTTGCCAAAAATTGCATGTCCTCAAGCAATGCCAAAACAAGCGCCCCCTCTGACTGTTAATCACCACTATCATCACCAGTGATACCAGATTCCCAAATGTGCCAATGATTCAACCCCGATCTTTGCACTGTCTGATCATGAAGGAATCTCTCAATACGAAGATCCCAAGGCATCCTAAGCAATGTGAAGCACCCCTTGCTCCACTCACCGTCCAACCAAGTATAAGCTCCAGAATCCCTCTGCATACTATCAATAAGTAGAGCATCATGATAATGTAGCACTCTATCCAACTCTCCATGAAGTTTCCCTACCAAGTAGTCCACCACATGCACACCAAGGGTTAACTCCTAAAGATACAACCCAATCTCTGTGGGGATGAAGTCTCTCCCACATGAGCTCCTCCTGATATCCTCCTACTAACCAACCTGCCATGTTGATGAAGTCCCCCACGCCATCAGCGAGTCACTGAAGGCCAACAGAAAATCTGAGTGATCTCCCCCTATAGTAGCAAGCTCATCCCTAAAGGTCACTTAACTATCTAGTACTATGTTGTTTGGGTCCCATGCTCATCTTAGAAAAGCGCCACCATGCTATTGCTACATCTCTCTGACTCGAACAAGCTGCCCATCGTGTGCACACTACAAAACTCCTCCCCTGAAACCTGGAGGCGAAATATTGATGAAGGCCAAGCTCATCTTGCATAGGTGTCTCTATGATGTCAATATCTACCCACCCATCACTACTCTTGATCCTGAGATGCAATTGAAGAAGCCTGCCTCGCCAAACAATGGAGGACTCAGTGATCCCCATGTGTCAACCCCAAAGTGAGCTAGATCACCCTCTGTTGTGGCCCTGCTCCTCACGAGATGAAGTGGCATATCAACCAATTGAATCCCTAGATCCCCTAGCCAGACCTACTGTGGCATAACTCTAACAACTATTGGAATCCGTTTATGCCTTGTCCCTAGTCCCTGCATGCAACCAACATATAGGCCCCATATATCATGAACTAATTTGATGCATGCTAAATTACCCTGTATTTGCCACTGCATAGTACCAATTGTTGATTTGTGGTAGCATCGGATGTGCTCTAGCCAAGAAAATTGGTGGAGAGGCTAAAGCACATGAGATCTTTAAGACCCAGAAATGGTTTGGGGAAATTCCACCTAGTTATAAAGATATTAAAATAATTAATATTTTTAATGGGGTTACTAAGTCTAAACTTAGGAAAATTAAAATATTAATGGGTATTAATATAAAACTGGGTGAGAATTTTCTAAATGACATGGATCAAGCCAAATCTAATCTTATCCGTTGATTAGGGACTTAATCTTGGTCGTTGAAGACTCAACAAGAACAGTATAAGAGGAGGCTTGAAGGTCAATTGGAGAGACATCAAGATTGATTAGTCAATTCGATTTTCTGGTGTGGGGTTTGCTGAGAAAATTCGAATAAGTGATTTGAGTTGCAGTGAGGGGCAGTGAGTACATAACAGAGAGGCAGAGATAGTGCCAGAGGGCTAGCTCAATGATTGAGGAGGCTACGCAGAGGCAACAAGAGCCACACAGAGGCAGCTAGAGACTGCACAAAGGCTGAGAGGCTTGCGTGGTTGACGCAGAAGGCCAGAGAGCTGACGCAAAGAGGCAGAAGGTTGACGCAGAGGATTCCAGAGCTACGCAGAGGCTAGCAGGGCTAACACAGAGCCTAGGAGAAGCGCCAAAAGGATTTTCGTGGGGAAGACTAGTGCTAAGAAGCTAAATATCTGCTTCCAAGAAGAGGTATTATTGTCGTGTAGAAATCTCTGTTGGGTGAGCTAGTTTGGCACCCTAGTTGTACTCAAGAAAGCTACTTAATAATAAAACCCTCAGAACTGTTGCACCGGTTTTCCCGCATTAGGTTTTTCCGGGGACGATTTGTCCAAAAATAACGGTGTCCCTTGTGTGTTTGTCTATTATTTTAGTTGATGATCTGTATATGATTTGAGACTGTATTTGTGTTTATTTTCAATATTTATATGGATAAATAACTTGTTAAGAAATAAACAAGTAGGTGAAATAAACCAGATAATGCAGTAGGAATTTTTGACGTGTCAGAGTTAGAAATTTCAACACCGATCACTGCTGGAAGCCACATGTGCCAAATAACTACCTCCGGAAGGTAGCTAATAGATGGGTATATGATACTTGCAATCAGTGTATGCAGACGTGTGTTGCTCCTGCCAACCATCACCACTGATTCTACCATCTGCTCTCTTGATAATGTGCTAATGCAATTAGGGTTGAGGGGGAGCACCCCCCCGAACCCGCTCCCAATTCGCACCCCGCTCGAGAGCTGTTAATTTTTGGTATGTTCTATGCTTAAGAGCAATTTACTTCAATTTCTTAATTAGCCCAATATCAATATCTAGTTTGGCAATCACATCGACATGATAGTAAAATGTAGAGAGAACATAAACATAAACGGTAGAAGACAAGCCAAGACAAGAGAACACAAGATGTTGCACCAACCAGGGACAAACCCCAATGTCGGGAAACCCTTGATCAATTCTTCTTATATTCTTCAATAGTTCAACAGAGAGAGAGATAGTACAAATATACAAATCTAATATTACAGAAATAACAAACCCTAACCAGCAAAGTCAATGCTGGTCAAACAGGTCAGATTTGACCTCCAAATTAGTGTGGTCAAAGCCCAGTCAACTCGGCCTCCAACAACAAGATGAAACAACCCAAAAAAGTCCGAAAATCCCAGTCAAATGTTGATCAAGTGTAGTCAAACCTGCGGCCAACCCTAGAACAGTCAACGTTGGTCAACACAGAGTCAAAGTAGCCTTGAAATCCGTGTCCAGAACTATGGCCTTCCAAGGAGACGCTGCCTCACCCAATTTGCAGACAAACCAAGTCAACGCAAGTGGTCAATGCAGCAAAAGAAGTCTCCCTGCAACTCAGTCAAACTGGTCAATGCAACCATAAACAGAAATGTCCTCCTTCCTTCGCACGTGTGACAAATGCTGCCCAGATTTGCGTAGCCAAACAAGTGAGGAGAGATAGATGAGTGAAGATGAGATGATGGAATAATGAGTTTAGGTCTCCTTTAATATGCGACATTGAGGTTGAGCTGGGGATGAAAATGCTTGTTTTGCTTACTGGCTGACCTTGACAACTTGTTAATAATACAAATAAATTCATATCTCCATATATACATGTCGGAATCATATGATCTTTAGATCAATCCTACACTTCTCGAAGAGAGGAATCCAAGAAAAATATCAACTACCATAAATAAGGTGACCATATGGAGTTTGGCCCTAGTTTCCAATTTTAACACTCCCTCTCAACTAGGGAGAACTCCATTTGCTAATCCATTTACCAGTCAGTACTATCTTTGCCATCAATGCACTGCTCTGCTCTGCTCTGCTGAACCATGAAGAAGTGATCGAGAATGTATCATATCGTTCTCTACTGACCTGAAGTCAGTTCCAGATAAAAGAGAGTGTCTTATACCACTCTTACTGACCCGAAGTCAGTTCCAATGAAGAGAGTGTGTCATGCCACTCTTATTGACTCGAAGTCAGTTCCAATTGATCCCAGATCAATATCATCTAGCATAGGGAGTATGGTAGTACACGATGCATCCATCGGTAGTACTATGGTCCCTATCCTCATTTCTGTAAAGTTTTGTAGATGTTCTATGCTAAGAGCAATTTCACTTTCCACAGCAATCATACAAGTAGTTAAGCAAAATGCAGATAGAACATATAAGCAGATCTTACAGAAGACAAATCAGAAACAGGAAAAATGTGTGTGTTCGTTTCGGCGGTCAACAGGATGCTTCAACCAGCAAAGTCTCCTTTGGTCAGCCAGCCCAGCATGTGTCACAACAACCCTCCAACCAGTAGATGAGTCAACCCTAGTCAATTCTACAAAAGTCAACGCTGTCCTGAAAAGTCAATGCAGGGGCAGCAAGCTAAAAGTCAACGCAGCAGCAAAACGGTCAACCCTTTGACCTCGATTTTTGTGCCAGGTAGTACGGCCTTCAAAAATCGAACCTTCCACAAGTTTTTAGCTTGATTGGACCAAGCGTTGACCAAAGTCAACGCTGTTCAAACTTTCTGCGAAACCCTAGCAGCAGAAAATCGTACTGCAGCTCAGCCGTACAGTCTGTCCTCTTCGTCCTTCCCACGTGTGGCTGAAATTCGTCCTTCAGGTAGCTCGTACTCTTTAGGATGAGAGAGGAAGATGTGAGTTGTGATGTGATGAAATTCTCTCCAACTTTTCCTGTATTTATATCCATCAATGAGGGTGTGTGACACATCTGTTGGGCATGTGAGCCTACGTTACAAAACTGGCTGACCTTGCACATATAATTTATTAAGAATAATAAATTCAAAATATAAGTTCTGCTCATCGGATTAAGACTATTTTTATATGGATTTTACACCTCTCAGAAAGAGGAATCCAACAAAAATATTAGCCTCTTAATTTGAGCATCAGAACATGGAGTTTGGACCTAGTTGTCCAAATTTAACAACTTTTATTCAAGGGGACATTACAAACAGCGAGTCCCAATGCTCCTTAGACCCCTTTGGTTTAGCCCCATTCAATATTTCTTGATCATAGGACTGCAGGCTATGATGTGGGGCTCAGCCTTTATATCGGAGCTCCCCAGTCAGCGGATCACAATCAGGGTTTCCAACCGAGACTTTTACATTCGAACCACAACATGTTTGCGACCTCCAATTGCGATAGCCCTTTAGTGCTTAGCCCTTGGTTGCTCAGCCCTTTATGTGATCGAGCGCCAGCCCCCTTATTGGAGCCCCTTTATCGACGGATCGCAATTGGGGTTTTAATGTTATCGGTGTTCAGCGGTTTCATGATGTTGTATTTGGTTGCACCCTTTGATACTTGCGATCGCCGATATGCAGGATTGCCTACCCTGCTTAGCTCTTGGTTCTTCGCTCTTCCCATGTCCATTAGCTAGCCCCCCTATCGGAGCCCTTTTATCACATGATCACAATCGGAGGTTTCACTATGGAATGATGCCTCGTTTTGCCGATTGCCGATTGGTGACATCATCACTGCCATGTGTCACCTGGATATGGCCCCGTAGGACCCTAAAAACACCAGATCAACATGCCATGTGTCCTTCATACTGCCACATCATGGTGACGTCCGCACTACTGTGTCCTTATTGGCTCCAACAATGTTCTGCCACATGGCCCCCCGGAGAGAGAGGAAAGGCTTGCTGATACTTGGTTTTTCGCTGAAATACTTTGTTAAATTGTTTTCAGCCCTCCCGACGCTTTAACACCATCGGTGTATTCCTCCTGCAACTTCTTAAGAGTGGTCCATTGGACCCACCGATTGTCGATATGCCTGGACCTGCCGATCACCGATATGTGATATCGGCAATCGTTGATCGCTGGTTTTGCCCTGAACTCCCCTGCTTCTATTGTTGAAAACTCCGATTGCGATTTGGAATGTGCTCCCGGACCTTCGATATGCTCTTCTCCTTCATTTCGAAGGCAACAAAACCCTTGAACTTCAACAGGCCATATCTTCTGATCCAAAAGTCCATTTTCAGACTTCCATATATCATTTGAAAGCTCGTTTCGAGCACTATCTAATTAAGAGGGTCCGATTTAGCTTTCAAAGCTTCTATGGCTTGGAGAATGGCTTCAAACTTCACTGCTCTTTGGCACTTTGGACAACTGAAAACACATTTAGTAGTGAGTGACAACACATGCAAAGACCAGGCATATTTCTATCAAGATCCATTTCTTAAGGGAACAAATTGTAGACAATGTTGTCAGACTTGAATAGGTAGCCACTAAAGACCAACTTGCAGATATCTTCACTAAGCCACTGGCAAGAGAACCCTTTGAATATCTCAGGCAGCAGTTAGGAGTTGTGACTCGTCTTTCCAAATGAATCCATTTTGGTGGGTGTTGGCAGCTACTTAGCATGTGGGATCAATGGAAGAGTAGGCTGCAGTGGTTTACGGGGAGTATTCAAGAAGTATTATTTGCCATTGATGCCAAAGTGGGAGAAGATTACTCGGGCATCGGAGAAGACCATGCCTATCTTCAAGGGGAGCTTATGGTTTTGCCATTAATGCCAAAGGGGGATATTGGTGGACAGTTGGAATTGTTTGGATGGCTAGTCGCTGTAGATGTGTAAGAACTGTGAATAATTTAAACAACTATTCCCTATGAACATAATATTACAGCCATTGCAGAGACAGTAAAGGCTTATAAAATTAAACATCATGATCCTGTGATAAAATTCCTAAATTTTATAAATTTAACTAATAGAACTAATGGGAGAACTTACATGTAATCGTACGGTCGATGATGCTTCAAACTACTCCTGCTTCGGTTACCAAAAGACCAAAACCACACAGCCAAACTCAGTAGAACCTCGCTACTCAGCCCTGTAAACTTCTCAGTTGGAGCAAAATGTTCCCTCGTGCCCAGAAACCTCAGAACAAGCAAGGCCCAATTGTTCCTGATGATAAACGAACTCTCTGTGTATAAACTTTCCTCCTCTGTTTTTCTCCCCCCTGCCTCTGACTGTCCCTTCCTTTTTATAAGTTTTCATTTACCGACATCCTCCATCACTTTGTCCAAAGTATGATACGTGTTGATTTTTATAAATAAAATCTGATTTTATTTTATTTGAATATCTTAATTTGAAATAAAGTTTATTTATTTATTTTAATGATTTAATTTTAATTTTTAATTTAATTAATTTTATTTGATTTCATAAATTTTAATTTACTATAAATGGGTCATTACATACATCCCTCCTTCCAAAAACTTCATTCCAAAGTTAGGGTTTATAAAATATATTAATGATTATTATGAGTATATAGGTCTTTATATTACAAAATTGAATTTGTTTTCTTTAATATTTTTAATATTTTACAACTATAATATTCATGTTCTGCCTCAGTTGGTTTTCAGCTATTCTATAATCATCTTATCATTCCTAATCTCTTCTGCTCCCATCCTATCCGTCCTCTACTAGAGTATGCTATGGCATCAGTTATACTAATCTAACCATTCATAAACTCCAAGGATGACAGTGTCAGCTATACCGACATGATCCCTAGTAGGCATCTGGCAGTCATCATCACACGCCTAGGGGAGCGTGATTCGCACTGTCCTCCCATTACTCCAGGGTTCGGAGGATAAACGGTGGGCAACACCTCCACCCCTCCCAATAGAATCTGGGTTAATACCCTATCATGGAATCTCTTGAGCCTTAATTGTTCTAAAGTTTCTGTCATCACATGGTCAATTTGATAACAAATATTATCTGCAATCATAAACACTTGTCCATGCATTTATAAAATATGCATTAACATATTCAAAAACACATAGCTTATGTATATTTCATACATGTCATCTACAGTATAACATACTTTGCCATAATCTATTCATGTCAATAGTTTTCATATCAAAATGTAATCATTCTTTGATTTCTATCTCATCAATCATATTGATATTCAAGGAATCAAGAGAAAAGTATCTTTACGCTACATATCAGCAATGAAAATGAAACGTTGCTTAAGAAAAGGTTGTCAGGCATATGTAATTCAAGAAGTATGTAAAGAAAAAGGACCATCCTTAGAACAATATCCGATGTTAGCTGAATTTCCAAATGTATTTCCAAAGGAACTACCAGAATTACCCCCTAAAAGAGAGCTAAATCTCACAATAGAATTGAAACCTGGTACTCAACCAATCTCTAAAACACCTTATAGAATGATAGCTCCAGAACTTCAAGAATTGCAAATTCAATTGAAGGAACTATTGGATATAGGACATATTCGACCCAGTATATCACCTTGGGGTGCTCCTGTAATTTTTGTCAAGAAGAAAGATGCATCCTTATGATTATGCATAGATTATCGAGACATGAATCAAGCTACAGTAAAGAATCGATATCCTATGCTTCGAATTGATGATCTTTTCGATCAAATGAAAGGAGTTGCTATCTTTTCAAAAATTGATCTTCGATCAGGCTATCATCAGCTAAGGATTTCTGAAAGCGATATTTCTAAGACTGCATTCCGGACACGTTTTGGACATTATGAATTTACTGTGGTACCATTTGGATTAACAAATGCACCAACATTATTCATGAATCTTATGAACAGTGTTTTCCGCAAATATCTTGATCAATTTGTACAAGTCTTTTTAGATGATATACTCATCTATTCCAAGAATGAGAGAGCATGAAGATCATTTACGGATAGTGTTGTCTTGCCTTAGAAAACATCAGTTGTATGGAAAATTATCAAGTGTTCGTTCTTTCAAAAAAAGATTCATAACTTAAGTCATATCATATCAGGTGAAGGGATTTCAGTAAACCCTAAGAAGGTAAAAGCAATCATGGAATGACCAATACTGAAAAACGCACATGAAGTACGAAGCTTTATGGGTTTAGACGGTTACTACCGAAGATTTGTGGAGGGATTCTCCAAAATTGCAACGCCGATTACAACCCTTCAGTGTAAAGGTGTTAAGTATGAATGGATCGAGGAATGTAATAAAGCATTCTCTGAACTCAAAGGACTACTAACCAGTGCACCAATCTTAAGAGTCCCTGATATGGACAAAGATTTTACAGTATGTACTGATGCATCCGAACAAGGGCTAGGTGCAGTATTGGTGCAGGATAGAGCAGTAATAGCATATGTCTCAAGAAAACTAAAGCCTCATGAAGAACTCTATGCTAGTCATGATTTAGAGTTAGCCGCTGTAGTATTAGCTTTAAAGATTTGGAGACACTATCTAGTCGGGTGAAGTTTTACACTTAAAAATGACCATCAAAGTCTACAATATTTGTTCACCCAAAGAGACTTAAATGCTAGACAAAGACGATGGAGTGAATTCCTAAGTGAATATGACTTTGGAATATCATATATTAAGGAAAAAGAAAATGTAATAGCAAATGCTTTAAGCAGAAAACCACGGATGTTTTCTCTCATACCTATCAAAGTAGAATTAAGGCAACGAGTACTAGAATATCTCAAAAAAGATAGCTGGTATTTAAAAGTGAGATCTAGTCTTGAGAGTAAAAAGCCAAAAGAATCTAAGTTTGAAGGATATGAACTAGAAGATGATGAAATCTTATGATTCCATGGAATGATGTATATTCCTGATAATAGGGATCTTCAAGACACTATCCTTAAGGAAGCCCACAGAGCAGTGTATTGTGCACATCCTAGAGTAAAGAAAATGTATGCGGATACCAAAAAACTCTTTTTTCTGGTCAGGCATGAAACATGATATCGTTCAATTCGTTGCAAGATGTTTGGAATGTCAACAAGTAAAAGCAGATCATTGTCATCCAGCAAGTCTTTTACAACATCACGATATTCCTATGACCAAATGGGAGATTATTTCTATGGATTTTATCACTAGGCTGCCTCTTACTTCTCAAAGACACAATGTCATTCTGGTAGTAGTGGATAAATTAACAAAAAACACCCATTTCATTCCCGTAAGAGATACTTATGAAGTTGCTGACATAGCTCGAGTATTCATAAATGAAATTATCAGATTTCATGGAGTACCTAAGAAGATTATATCAGATAGAGATTCACGATTCACTTCAAGATTTTGGACTTGCACGCAGTCAAGCTTAGGAACTCAACTAAATTTGAGCATAGCTTATCATCCTAAAACTGATGGGCAAACAAAAAGGGTAAATCAAGTACTTGAAAATATGTTGAGGATGTATGTTATGGATCAACAATGACACTGGGAAAAGTACTTATCCTTAGTCGAATTTGCATACAATAACAGTTACCACAGCTCAATCGGAATGCGTCAATTTGAAGCATTATATGGCAGACCTTGCAGAACACCATTAAGTTGGGACAGATAAGAAGATCGGGTGATAGTAGGACCAGAATTAATCCAAGAAATGGAAGAGCAGGTAAAACAAATTAGGCAATGATTAAAAGAAACACAGGATAGACAAAAGAGTCATGTTCATGCTCACAGAACTGATAGGAAGTATGAAGTAGGGGATCAGGTTTTCATCCGCATCAAACCGAATAAAAGCACTATTCGATTTGGAAAAGGGACAAAGTTGTCACATCGATTTATTGGACCATTTAAAGTCATGGAAAGAGTTGGACTTGTCGCCTATCATCTTGCACTGCCACCTCATTTGCATAAATTTCATAATGTATTTCATGTATTTGTATTAAGGTATTATATAGCTGATCAATCTCATAACCTTCAATGGAAGGAACTACAGGTATTAGACGAAGGAATCATATTGATCAAACTATTACGTATACTGGAACGTAGGGTTTGATAGCTCAGGAATCGTCTGGTAGACCAAGTTAAGGTCTAGTGGAACAAATATAGCCCTGGATCGGCTACTTGGGAAGATACAGAAAACATATGTCAAAAATACCCCAATCTGTGTCAATTTTGAAGAACTTTAAACTACGTTTTGTATATATTTACTTTACTGTAAATCAAAGACTCAGAACCATTTTTGAATGACCATATATAAACGTGAACTTTTATGACATAATATCTGTTTAATTCTGCTAGTACATGGATACCAAAACGAAATATGTTATTGATCTTACTAAATTATAGTTATCAAAGTAAAGTATAAATATTTGAGTAATTTTGCTTCTGATGAGAATTAAGATATTATAATTTTGTTTTATTTATGCATATCAATATGATTGATGAGATAGAGATCAAAGAATGATTAAATTTTGATATGAAAACTACTAACATGAATAGATTATGGCAAAGTATGTTATACTGTAGATGACATGTATGAAATATACATAAGCTATGTGTTTTTTTTTAATATGTTAATGCACATTTTATAAATGCATGGACAAGTGTTTATGATTGCAGATAATATCTGTTACCAAAATGACCACGTGATGACAGAAACTTCAGAACAATTAAGGCTCAAAGAGATTCCATGATAGGGTATTAACCCTGATTCTACTGGGAGGGGTGGAGGTGGTGCCCACTGTTTATCCTCCGAACCCTGGAGTCATGGGAGGACTGTGTGAAACATGCTCCCCTAGACATGTGATGATGATTGCCGGATGCCTACTAGGGATCAGGTCGGTATAATCGACGTTGTCATCCTTGGAGTTTATGAATGATTAGGTCAGTATAACTGACGCCATGGCATACTCCAATAGAGGATGGATAGGATAGGAGCAGAAAAGATTAGGAAGGATAGGATGATTATAGAATAGCTGATAACCAACTGAGGCAGAACATGAATATTATAGTTGTAAAATATTAAAAATATTAAAGAAAACAAATACAATTTTGTAATATAAAGACCTATATACTCATAATAATCATTAATATATTTTATAAACCCTAACTTCGGGACGAAGTTTTTGGAAGGAGGGATGTATGTAATGACCCACTTATAGTAAATTAAAATTTATGAAATCAAATAAAATTAATTAAATTATAAATTAAATCATTAAAATAAATAAATAAACTTTATTTCAAATTAAGATATTCAAATAAAATAAAATCAGATTTTGTTTATAAAAATCAACAGGTATCATACTTTGGACACGGTGATGGAGGATGTCGGTAAATGAAAACTTATAAGAAGGAAGGGACAGTTGGAGGTAGGGGGGAGAAAAACAGAGGATGAAAGTTTATACACAGAGAGTTTGTTTATCATTAGGAACAGTTGGGCCTTGCTTGTTCTGAGGTTTTTGGGCAGGGTGGAACAGTTTGCTTCAACTGAGAAGTTTACTGGGCTGAGTAGCGAAGTTCTGCTCAGTTTGGCTGGGTGGTTTCGGTCTTTTGGTAACCGAAGCAAGAGTAGTTTGAAGCATCATTGACCATAGGATTACAGGTAAGTACTCTCATTGGTTAGGTTAGTTAAATTTATAAAATTCGGGAATTTTATCACAGGATCATGATGTTTAACTTTAGAAGCCTTTACTGTCTCTACAATGGTTGTAATATTCCATTATTTCATATTCTGTTCATAGGGAATAGTTGTTTAAATTATTCACAGTTCTTACATTTGGTATGAGAGTGCGTTCAAAATCTCGGACCTATTAAGTCTGTTAAGGATTTAAATTTATTGAAATAAGGTTGTGCTAAAGCCATTTAGATCATTCACCCAGGAAGACATATATAATAAATTTTACAACACTCGTTGTCTGTTTAGGACTTTAGCTAATGACTTTAGCTAGATGAACTTTCATAGCTTTTATTAGTTGTTCAGCAACCTCCCTATCGTTGTTTTACCATAGACCTTCTCAACCTCCCTGGAAACTGTATCTCTAAGCTTTGTGAAAAAACACTGCTTGGCCCTCATTTCCCTTTCCTTTTCTCTGCCCTACCCCTGGACTACACATGCAATATGTATTGTTTTTCCAATCCTTGTATACTGTTTCAAAAACAAATGAATTTCTATAGAATAAAAGACCATGAACTTATGTGGGCATCGAAGTTATGACCACAGGCTGGTAAATAGTAGCAGTGAAATAGTTGACTGCTTTGTTTGACCATAATATTCTGTTATTTCATATTCTATTCATAGGGAATAGTTGTTTAAATTATTCACAGTTCTTACAAGATGGCTAGTAGCTGTGAGTGTATTGGCATTGATGTCAACCGGATTAGCATGGTGATCGGGAGTCCAAGAGGAATCCTATCGTAGCTGCAAGCTTCTGGTAGAGAATCATCATAGTAGGAGGCTTATTGAAAAGCCATAAAAGTATGACTATAGTGATTACTAGTCCAAGCTCAGGAGGAATCCTATGGTAGCTGCAAGCTTCTCGTAGAGAATCACCACAGTAGAAAGCTTATTGGAAAAGCCATAAAATGATGACTATGGTGAATTAGGGGACTAGGTTCGTGGCATCATCTTTCAGGTTTGGAGCCATCTTTCAGTTTGCAAATGAGCTCAAAGACTGCATCAGGCTGTCTCCAGCAGAAAGTGTTATGAATAAGCTTTCCAACGGTATATGGAAATCCAAAAATGGCCATCAAAATCAAAAGTTCTTAATTGCTAACGTAAGGAGCTTGAAGACCTTATGAAGAGGCCAAATATCGGAAACTCGAAGCTAAGGGTTGATCGGAGCATTGGAGTAGGATATATCGGAGGTCGGATTCTAAGCATATAGGAGGACTGATTGGAACCTCGGAGCAAAGGTCATATCGGAACCTCGAAGTAGGAGACTTATCGGAAAATCGAAGCAGGCTATATCGAAGGACAGGCCATCAGAATATCGAAACCTCGTAAGTCCTTACAGGTTGTACTTTCTTGGAAGCATCGAGGTTCGCAATGGAAAAGAAATATAAAGGAATTTGGTATAGGACCAGGGACCAAGGAGGCTCTTTCTCTCTCCTCCTACTAAACACATGGTCGCAGTCGATTGGTCCTTAAGAGCTGAAGTGGCAAATGACATTAGCATGACATGGCAGTGATAACAACCCATCTAATTGACCCATTAATAAAAATGTTAAACTTTAGAATATATGAAGATATCTATATATATACATTAAACTTTATGATATATAGTTAGACTTTACAATTATAAAATTAAAAGATATATATATATCATTAAATGATTATAACATATTTTGAAATGTTATAAGTATATATATAACATTAAATATTTATAACATATATTTGATAAAGTGATCATTTAATATTTATAAAAATATATTAAATAAAGATTATAAGAAATAGCAGTAAAGTTATACCATGTATTTAAGGAATGTATAACATATATTTGATAAAGTGATTATTTAATATTTATAAAATATATTAAATAAAGGTTATAAGAAATATCAATAATGTCATACCATGTATTAAAGGAATGTCACGAATATATATAAGTAAGTTATGAACTTATGCAAAGAAGCGTGCCAGCATGGATATCGATCAACTATATATATATCACATATAATATCTGAACTCATAAAGACCACCCTATCTACTGGAAATTGATTGCAAGAAATATCGCAGAGGGGCTTCAATGCTGAGAGGCGGTGGCTGCAAGTGGGAGGGCGGCCACCGCCAGGCGAGGGGGATATATAGCAGAAGCCTGACCCGGGAGCAGGGGAGGGAAGGAAAGACTCATTAGCAGGAAACCCGGAGAAGAGATTTTACAGTAGAAGAGCTTTGAGTGATCTGAGTTCTGGGCACGGAGGGACAGAGAGCCTCTGTGGAGAGCTTCTCTGGATCGGGCAACCAGGTTGCTCTGTCTGGTCGGGTGGTATTGGCCATCTCGAAATTGAATCAAAGGAGTACCAGTTCAGCAGCGGAATCGGAAGTCAGCAAGCAGCTCAGGTAGGTGCAGGTTTCAATTTTATGCATTACTGTCTTTAAATTTCATGGTTATCTCTCTGGTTGCTGTAATTAGAAAACAGGATACTACACATGGTATCAGAGCCTGCGTTCAAACCCTTTGGGACCTCTCAGGCCCTGCACAACTAGAACTTCGTATAAACATACCTGTCTGCGCGTGCATTCATCCTTAAGTGGGCTCAGCGTTAGTTGAACTGTGCCTTAATTTGTTTGAAATTACGTTGGGACTGATGGAACTGATCTGAACGATTGAATCCAGTTATGATTGTATGGGCTGAATTACTGTATGGATTGATTTGCACTGTATTGTTCGAATTACTTATTAAATAATCGTGGACAACTTTCGTGAGTTCCTGATTTTCGATGGAGCCCCGTCATCGGTGAGGCGGCAAAAACGAATTTCGTGAGTTTCCGGATTTTAGATGCCGTCAGAGGGACCTGATTTTCGATGCCGTCCGAGGCACACTGCTACCGTTAGATCTGAACCAAATTTTCACCGCATCGTATGCCGGTACTGGATTTCTAGTAATTCGTTGCGCCGATAGTAAATTGTTTTCCAAATAATTAGCATATATACTGACAGGATACGAAAGCGAGAGTGGGAATTGCTACAATATTGATTATTATAACAGCGAAGGCGTTTTGCTAAAGGGGGAGGTTGCGTTTTATTAAAGGGGCGTGTCCGTCGATTCTGTTATTGCCTTGCCTTCACCGTCAATCCTGTCACCGCCTTCATTGCCCTTTCCCCAAACTCTGTCCCTCTTAATCGTTTGTGTTAGTGCTGTTTTATCAAATGCTGCCCGTTAAATCAAATGCCATGTCTCCGTACCTGAGCATGCGAATTTGAATACAAGGCCGATCTGCATTACCTAGTCAATGCTGATCGCTGGCTTCAGCCTGTTTTCCTTTTCTACTCTTTTGCTCGTATTGGTCTCTCTCTCTCTCACAATTTGAACATCGATCACAGGGTTTGACAGCCTTGGAAAATTTTGAAACTCCAGTTTTACATTCCCTTAATTCATTGTCAGAAAGTCACTGATTTAATTCTAATGGAAAGGTCGTGCCGTTCTGGGTTCCAACCTCTAACTACATATGAAGGTCAAAATAAAATTCGAGTGAGTGTCATCAACATACGTGTAAGAAGGTTTTGTATTATTATGGAGTTTAAATTCCCATCCGATATAAAGTAAAGAGAACATTTGACTCTTTGAAAATGAATATAATTTAGTATTACCTGGTAAGTTTGTATCCCCGACTCATATAAAAGAAACATATCAAGTATTATTTTAGTTTCAACGAAGGCAATTCTTATAAGCTAGTTGACCTTAGGTAATTATCTAAAAAGATATATGGATACTTGAAGTTTCTAGAAGTATTTAGTTCCATAAAAAGTGACAGAAGGGTAAAAGACAGATTTTAATAAAAATAAAGAAGGTTTCATTGTAAAGGTCATCCAAACCCTGGCTTGGTGTTATTAAAAATTGAAGGGACTACTCAAGGAAAAGGTGTTAGTATTGCTATTTGTCTGAGTAACAAAGGAAATTACATAAATGTTGATGTGGCCAATCACTTATCAATCCGTGAGTTGAGTATCACCAAAAAGCTGAAATTCAAGAATGAGAAACAATATGAAATAAATGATCTAGTATTGAGAGTTAAATGATTATATTTTCTTATCTGAAACCAACATTACATCTATGTTTGAAAAAGACAATAACATAATTCTGATTTTATCTTAGATAAAAACATTAGGGGCTGTCATCTTAAACATGAAGAATAAACTAACATTCTGCTATAAGAAGAAGACGATAACATTCTACGACTTTACAATGAGGTCATATTTAAAAGTTCTATCATCAGAAGACCTAAAAGATGTATCAAATACACTCCTTCTAGACAAAAGTCAATACAAAAGATACAAGATTGCTAGATAAAATTTGGCAAGGTTGTCATTGATAAATATGAATAAATTTCTTCTCTCAAGAGTTATAGTTGAAACTTCAGTTTTTACATTTTCCTGATCTCGGTGTATCACTATGGATGATTGCCTCTTTGTACTATTCCCGCGCATTTTGTATATTGATATGCATCAGGCACCCTGCAGAACTTTGTTTATATCTTGAGTCGATCTCTTATTCAAATATTTAGGATTGTTTCCAGAACTTGGTTGCCTTGTGTGCATCAACATTATCACATGATTAGTTTATTTCTTTAGAAGTCCGACCATGGAAGGTACTAAGATACTAAGACTACAGTCAAAAATGATTACTTGTATTTGTTTTATCAAGAATTGGTGCAGCCTTCTGTCACTAAGTTGTATGTTGAAAGGTTAAATGGGATCCCGGATCATGACCCTCCATGGCTGTCATCAAGTTTCAGTATGAGACCTGTATTGTGGTTTACTGAGAATGCCATTTTGTGTAGTCATGTTTCAGCATTCTTTCTCCGGAATAGCAAAAAAATTACGTATTCAAAAGTCCTCAAAATTTCATTATGTTCTTCATCTTCACTTAAGTTGAATCAAATACAAAGTCATGCCTCATAATCCGTAGGCAGGCAAACAGAGACTGGAGTGCTGGAACATGAGCCTATGGTTAATCGGGGATGTTTTATTCCCGATCCACAGGCCTTCCACCTCCCCAAGCTGTCTGAAGAAAAGCCTGATTGCAGATTTTGTATGCGAAACCCTCTCATTGTTGCAACCCCCTCTGCATATTAACAGGGATGTTTTAGGATCTATACTCTTCTACATTATTCATTTTAGGATAAGAATACCCTGCATAGGACAAGGAGGTCGCGAGACCATCCTCCTTGACCTCGGTACCAGTAAGATCCGCCTAGCGGGTAAAAATAGCAAAACTATACCCGTTTCTAAATGTATTATCGCAAAAAAAAAAAAGTTACGTGTTAAAAAAAATAAAAATAAAAATTTTCGGTCGTCTACCTCATAACTTTGATAAAATTTTTGTGTGTTCAGGAACCATTGCAAATGGTGAAGACATACGAGCGACGACGACGTGATCGGGCGGCATCACCACCCGTAATGCCGCCGCCGTCGTCATCATCATCCCCAGCGTCACCACCGAGACCCTCATCAACATCAACCGCCCCAGCACCAGAGTTAACTGTAATAATGAACTCCTTGGAAGCCTTATTAGCAACATTAAAAGAAACCACTAAGGCTAAGACCAAGGAGGAATCTCCTCATTTGGCTACCAGTTTAGCGGAACCGAAGAATTTCGAGCCCAGAAGGTCGACAGAGGACATCTCTAGGGAGCTTCAAAAAATCAGACTCCCGGAATTCTCAAGAGGCCGAGCAGGTGAACGCGCTGAAGCGTGGTTGGAGGGAATGAACAGATGTTTTGGGTTAAAA